>JARBDR010000595.1:0-22140 GCA_029721355.1 Tegillarca granosa
TTGCCTTGGCGGAAAATCAAAGACGGTCTACTGCACGATTGGAGATTGGAGATAGACCGTCATATTTTCGGACTACCTGTTTCTAATCAGTCAACCAAGCCTTTAAACGTCGCACGAATGACGAAAAAATACCATCAAGATGAACATATACTTATGTCATGTGCTACTTATGAATTTTTCTTGAAATAATACAATTCAAAAGTTTCATATGACATTTTCAACTAAGCGAGTCGTTTGATAGTTTATACACACGCGTTCGGATTACTAGAAATGAAAATGTAAAATCTCTCTCAGTCTAAATTAGGAGATTAATCACGGGACCGTAGATTCAGTCCATTTTTGAGTTGTGTCCTGCTTTACAGTTTTGCTTATGTGGTACTTTTTTAAGATAAATGTACACAATCTTTCTTTAATTCTGAATAGGAATTGATGCTTGATTTATAATATAATAAATTGTTGTTGAACATGCCTTTGTTAGTTTTGTTTTAGGTTTGTGTTTATAGATTTTTGATAGTCAAAGTCAGAACCATGATTTGTCTTTGGCTTGCATTTTTTTTTTACAACAGTGGTCTTATAAAACACACCTTGTATATCAAACATTGAAACAACAATCTAGCATACATCCATTGTCCACAAAAGGTTTGAAGTTTAAATATAACATTGGTTTTTAATTAAATTGGGTTTAGCCAGTACTGACGACTTACCGTGAGTCTTTGAAGTCATCGGTCGCACCCACATACTCTTTTTAGGTAGTTTATTTCAATTATAATCTTTATTCACACATCATTTATTTATTTATTTATTTATTTACATGCTGAAAAATCCGGATTCTTCCATGGTCTTTTCCGTAGTAGGTTTACCTCTTTTAGTAGTGAAAAGATAAATCAAGTCAGATAAACGCTTCTTTGAAAAGGGCAAATGATATATGAAGCAAGCACGTTGGAGACTTGACGAAAGAGAAAACAAGGGAGATTGTAGGATAGAAAAATAAGTAAAGATTGATGCAAAATGTAAAGCACCAGAAGAAAACCGTAGAGAAATTTGATCGCCAGCTTCTATACAATCAATTTCTTACCTGGAAATCGAACAAATGCAGAACTTTTTCATAAGACTGTAAGAAGAGTGCTAACAGTAACAGTCATAAAATTTTTCCATACAATCGGCATATTTCATCTGAATCATCATGTCTGGAACCAGCCAAGTCCCTATCCAGTCCACTGCTGGAGCTATTCCAATGAAAAATGAGAAAGGTGAGAAAACAACTAGGAAGAATATTTTTTTTGACCAGTACTGTATATTTAAATTTCACGATTTTATTACAAATTTTCATGTTATTCAGAAAATTTGCATTTTTCATGTTATCAGAAAAATAAATGCTACGATTGCAATACCTTTGTAACCCCGTAACCTATCCATAAAGGGAGGCCAGTTTTGAAAAAGAGTCATTATTCTTAAATGTTACATTTGTAAGCGTTGTAACTGTAACATGAGGGAGGAAACACCTGAAAAAAACACATCCTCACCAAGTGCCCCGGCTGATTATGGAACCCGGCCCTTCCGGGTAATAAGCGAGGGCTCTACCACAAGGTTAAAAGATCCAGACCGATAGTCTAACAGTAAATCACTCTATTATACCTACTATATACACAAACACCACGACTAGCTCCATCCCGCTACATTCCTCCCCTGTTATCTTGTTATCTGAAAAAAAACACAACCTCACTGAGTGCCCCCGGCTGAGGATCGAACCAGCTGACCCTTCCAGTGATAAGCGAGCGCTCTTTCACAAGGCTAAAAGATCTGGACCCAATAGTCTGTTAGTAAATCACTCTATTAAACCTACTATATATACAAACACCACGACTAGCTCAGTCCCACTACATAACCTTGTAACCTGGGGGTTTTCAAAGATTGAAAAATAATATCTGTAACTTGTGTAACTCTATGTAACCATAGTGCTACCTTTGTAACCCCATAACCTATCCAAAAAATGAAGTTGGTTTTGAAAAAGAGAAATATTTTGTAACCATGTAACTGTTTGTAACCACTCTATAGTGGCAGTTACAAATGCTGATATTGCACTTTTGCATACATAATTGGCCATATATGACTAAGAAGTATCAAATCATAGGTTTATTACTGTAGGAAATTCTGAAAGATACTGAGAATATTACTGATGTTCAAATTGACACAAGACTTGTCATCTCATGTGTAACTGTACTTAAATGTAAACTCTAAATTAACAATTTAAGACAAATTAATAATTGTTATTATTATTGCATAAAACTTTTAAAAAAAAATGGACAAAGTGTCTGGCTCGGACTGTAACTGGTTTTGTTTTGATAATTTTGTCGTTTTTTGTAAAGTGGAATATGCACCAATAAGTATGAGCCATATATCCACCTTGGTAAACTCCATGTTAATCAGACACTCATTCATTCATCTTTTTGCACATACAACATAATACATCAACAAGGACATGGTTTAAAGGTTGCCATTTTGAACGTGTAAAATCCTCACAGCAGCAAGTTTCCTTTCTTACAGACATTGTCAATGGTAATCATGGATACACATAGCAATTTCATTTACAGATATACTGAAGTAAGTGAATTAAAGCAATCATTTCAGGTTTTTTGGATTTCCAATGAAAACTAAGCAAAATTCACTAACATACATGTACATAGTGATTCTTTTATTTTAGTAGGAATAAATATTGATGTATGACTTATCAGTCATATATCACTTGTAATATAGCAGACTTTTCATTAAAAGGTATGTTTCCTAATGTATTTCTCTTTTTTCTTATAGGAGAGGTTACAATGCAAAAGGTCAAAGTTGCCAGATATGTCACTGGTAAAAGGTATGTAAAATTATACATAAATGAAGGATAGGTGAAGTTCTGTGAAGGCAATAGTAAACTATATTTGTAATGATAAATCAGTTATCTTTTCACTTTGTGTAACTTGAGGTCATATGCATACACATAAATTCTAGTCAGTAATATGGAAATGTCAGTTTGCTTGTTGAAGAGATTTGGTTTCCCCCCCCCCCCCCCCCCCCCCCCCCCCCCCCCATCTTTTTGGCACTACAGTTTCCTTTTCTATCCAAGACCTGTCACAAAATGGGCACCACAATAAACCACTACTTCATTTTAGTGTTGAAATTAAATAGCAAAATCTGGAAGTAATCTAAATATTAAGTTATCATCACCCACCCCTTTTTTGGCACTGCAGTTTCCTCGTTCATATAAGATCTGTCCCAAAATATGCACTACAATAAACCATTACTCAGTTCCAGTGTTAAAATTAAATAACAAAATGTGGAAGTAATCTAAATATTAAGTTATTATAGTTGGTTGACATGCCGATTGAAATTGCAAAATATTTACCAGTAAATATTCAAAAATGATTTACCGGTAAGTATTCATTTTTAACAGTTCAAAATACAGTGTAAATCATTAAAAATTCAAGTGGATCATCATAGGAATTCATTTATTAAAATGTCAGAATTAATTTAATATAATTGATAGATTTACCTGACAGCAAAAATTTAATCTGATTTAATTTTTATATGGCATATAAATGATTTTCATTTCCCATTTTCGAACCTGATTATGCCCCAGAAGTACATGTATTCCCTTTTAGCACGGCAAAACACAATTCTGGTTAATCTTTAAAAAATTCAAATGAATTGATCATTTTTTTTATTTTTAGATTTTTAAATGTCAGAATTCATTTCTTATTGTTAAATTTGCTATAGTAACAGTCAAGTTTTATTGAATTTAATTTATATATTGCATATTGAAAGATTTTCCTTTCCCAATTTTTTCAGACCTGATTATGCCCCAGAAAGTAGCAGTGATGAAGAAGAGGAATTTGATTTCAGTAAAAAGAAAAAACAACAGTCGGTAAAAGAGGACTTAATAGAGGATAAACCTGACAAAGAAGAGATACTGGATAGAAGAATACGAAGATTACAAGAGAGAGATCTAGATATCGACAGTGATGAAGAAGAAAGGTTATTTAAGCATTGAATCTTATTAGCCACACCTACTCATGCTATGCCAATTACACAGTGTGTGCAGTGTCCTTTTGGCTTTTTTCTCAAGATCTTTTTTGCAAGATATCCTTGCTTTGACCTTCTGTGCCAGATAGGCTACACACTGATGTACCTGGCCTAAATTTATCAATAAACCAGAAGTGCTTTAATGTATATGTGTGTGTTTTATCACAAAGATTTTTATTATAACATCCTTTTTTACAATGAAATATGGGTATGGGAAATTTTCACAATAAACAATTGAAAGATTCATGTAATCAAAAAAAAAAAAAAAAAACCAAAACTTTTATTTTATGCAAGTGTAAAACAATCGATTACTATCTATTGGTGTTAGATAGAGATGTCTTGTTTTAATACTGTTAATTTGAGGCAGAAATTTGTAAGTCTAATTTTAGATCAAAACATTTTAGAATTTTCAGTTAAATTAGAAGTGCATCAGTTTATGCATTGTTTGACATAGATTCACAAAAATCTATATGAATCTATGTCATCTTGACTGAAGAAGGTCTAGTAAATAAGAATTAAGGTCAATAATTTTTTTAAAATTTTTTAAAATTTATTTTACAAATACTGAAAATGCATCAAATTTGTTGGTAACTATTTAGATGTCGTTTTTTATAAATGGCTACTGTTTTTATGACACAAATAATATCTTGTAAAAATGTTTTGAATCAAGATTCATTTACTGTTTTGAGTTGTATCTTGGTTCACTTGAAATGAGTATATTTTAACTTCAAGTGTAAAAGTGCTTCATTATTTGAAGCTTTTAGACAGGTCTCATTTATCTGTATGTACAATTTTTGATGATCTTTTAATTATTTTTTTTAGAGTTGCCAGACATAGACGTGAGGTAGTTGAACCTGAAATCATACAGGAAGGGTCAGATTCTGATAATGAGGCTAAACGAAGACGGGAAGATGAAGAAAGCAGCGAGTCTGAGGAAGAGTTAGATGAAGAGGTTTGTTAATTTCATGATTTATATAAGAGTGCTTTATGGTCATTCACCTACCATGATAAGTTAAAAATACTGTGAAAGATAAGTACTGATATGTTTTGTTTTTTTGAGCTGATGAGAGAGACTGGTTATAATTTCTATATCTTCTTACATTCAGCATTTAGCTTGCTCACACTAAGTGCAAAAGTTCTACATTCGTATTGTCATACCCTTGGAATCTGTTTAAGCATTTAGTGTTAAATTTATGGAGTAGCCTTTAAAAATATTGCAACTATACTGTCAAGTAATCTATCTGGAAACATTTTCCACTCTCCAATTTTATCACTAGTTGTTTCTATACTAGAAGAAGAAGACAAAAAAAAAAAAAAAAAAAAAAAAAAAAAAAAAAAAAAACAACAACAACAACAACAAACAACATGAAAACACGGACAAAACAAGACAAATATTCACCTTATTTTCTGCTGAGTAATTTCTTTGTAGTAATTTTTTTATAGGATGGATGAGTGGAGTTGCATGGTTGGCACTTATCATTTTATTTAAGGCCTGATAAATACAGTTGTTTTCTGTGGAATTATTAATTTCCTAACTATTAGCTAAATGCTTATTAATTTTACATACATGTAGCTAGCTACATCCAAGCATTTTAATAACAATACACTGTGTCAGGTTGCCTTATGTAATAATTGTGACATGAAAGATGATTGTTCTTCTAACTTCTGTTTAGAAGGGTAATAATCATTTTCAGCAACATCACAACTTACTATGATTAATGATGCTATCAAGATTTGGCATACGTTTTACAGAATTCTCTTTTTTTGATTAAATAGCACAAATTGATAGAATATGATTTATAATCCTTATGAATTAGGTCATTTAAATTTTCATATTTTGTAGGAAATAGAAAGAAGAAGAGCATTGCTACGTCAGAGGGCGATACAGAGACAGGAAGAAGACCAGGTATATATAAATAAAATATGGTAAAACTTTTCAAACTGAAAATACATCAGACTCTGATTTCGACAATGAAATTTCAACATTTGTCAAGTTTTTTAATCTTTGTTGTTTCTGTTAACAAGACAGAGATTGTCAGTTAATTCCAAAATTAATAAAAAACAAAAATGTCAACAAAAAGAGATTGTTGTACATATTTTACTAACTACATGTACTCTATGGTTTCAAAAAATAGTGTGTTTACTTCACAGAATGATTGTCTTACATTACTAAGATGAAATTTTTCATGGTACATTTTAATAAAGTAAACCTTGTATTTTTTACCTGATTAAAATTGAACATAAAATTATCTATGTATTTTCAAATATTCAACTCAAAAAAAAAAAAATAATAAAATAAAATAAAAAAATAAATAAATAAATAAATAAAAAATTTTAACAAATGGTTTTTACAGGTTTGAACATTGAACAAATTGTTCCTGAAATTTTTTTCCAGTGTTCAGAATCCACAGAGTTCAGTTTTATCAAGGTGTATTTAAAAAAACTTTCGAACCCTATTTAAGTCAGATTAAATGTTTGCAAAATTTTTATTTCCATGTTGTGTTATCCTTGTTACTTTTACAAAAAAACAAAAAACAAAAAAACAAAAAAAACAAGTCTGATTTGTTACATGTATGTCAATGTCAAAACGCTTAAGAAGTACTGATACTATATTTCATATTTTACTATTTTTGATGTATGTGGTTAATTTTTATATAGGAAGTAATGGATGTTGAAGATGAGAAAGTGGAAGGAGAGAGCGAAGAAGAATCATCTGAATATGAAGAATACACAGACTCTGAAGAGGAGATAGAAGCCAGATTAAAACCTGTCTTTGTCAGAAAGTAATAGCTTATGTTAATTTTTATTGCTCTTATGTTGGAGAAAATAAAAATGCAAATATTTTACTCATTTTCTATCGGACGGGTACAAATCATTTATTACTTACACGAGCCAAGTTCTTGCTTATAATTTAGTTTTTAAATGCAGCACAATGTAGAGTAATTATGCTGGCTGAATGGTCAAATGCATGTGTTAAAAATCACAGCATGCCATACCGTCTGGGTTTGTATCCATTTGTATCCAGCTCTGGCAGATCCTAATCTGATTGGTTGGTAGTTTGCAAATGATATGTAATTATGAGAAAGTGATTTGATTTCATGATTTTCATGTTTTGTGAAATATGAATTTTAATAATAAGCTTAAGTACATGTAGTTCTCAAAATAAAAATGTATCTTCCCTTGATTTGACTTGATTCACACAGTTTGTTAAAAAGGCATTTTCTGTGGAAGAAGTGTGGGAAGTTTAAAGTGTTTTTTGTGGTAATTTTGTTGTGATTTTGTGTGCATGTAGTGATTTTGTATACATGTAGTGATTTTTGTATACATGTAGTGATTTTGTGCATATGTAGTGATTTTGTGTACATGTAAGTGCCAGTAAATACTTGATGCATTTTAATTATTTTTTGTGTGTTTAATTTTTAAAGAAAAGAAAGAATCACCATACAGGAAAAAGAGCGAGAGGAGGCTAAACAGAAGGAACTTGAGATGGAAGCAAAGAGGTTAGCTGAAGAACGTCGTAAACAAACACTAAAGGTATGATCAAAAATGCAATATACATCAGATGAAATGTTTTAAACAGTTTTTTTTTCAGTTAGACAAAAATAAATGAGTCTGCTTATTTTTGTAGTTTTTAAAAGAACAGTTGAAAGATTAATTTTTATGCACCTACTTGTGAAACAGGGGGAGCATATTTGGTTCTGTTTTCCTTTTTCTTTAACCAGCAACCACTAAATGGACACAATACTTTAATTATTAAATCCATATCAATTATCAATTCCATAAGCGATATGAACGGACAATTAATTACAATTGTTGATGTATTTGTTGTAATATTTTCAATAACTGTTAACCTCTTATCAATACATGTACATTGTATTTAAATTTACTATCATCCAATTGCAGATGAATGGTTTAGAAGATGAACTACAATTAAATGAAAGAAAATCAGTTTATAACATTATGCTTTGTTTGATTTGCAAGCATTCTAACCTACTAAAACTGATTTTGCCATCCCTTTTTGTAAAATTCTGTTACTTTAAATCCATATGTCTGTCTAAAACTTCGATACAAAAAGTTAATGTAGTGTTAATTTTAATTTTCTGTTAACAGTGTTTTTATGATTTTAGTAATGTAAGAAATAACATTCTATTTGAGTGTATACAATCAGTATTACGAATGAGAGTTAGGAATAGCAAATTTAACACAATTTGCTTTTCACTTTGCTGAAGTTTCTATTCCTATAGGTAATGAATACACTCAAATAGAATATTATTTCTAAACAAACCAGATAATGCTATCTTTAATGAAATTACTGGTGTACCAATAGCCATGATAATGTTACTGGTGGAGTAGTATTTTTGTCTGCAGCATAAAAAATCACCCAGAGCATGTACTGGTGCAAGGCAGGCCATAATACACACCAGCACATCTGATGCAATGCAAGAAATTGTTTTTAGATTAATCCTCAGAGATTTATTTCATTTTGAATAGCTGAAAAGTTGCTGATGAGTGGTTAAAGAACATTACATCTAAACAATATTTATGGAATTGGCAAATTGTCTATTGTAAAACACAATAACTGCTTGAATTGACTGCAGAATATGTTAGCAACTATAAGTAAAAATAATTGTTATTTTACAGATGGTAGAAGAAGAGGCTCGTAGAGAGATAGAAGAAGAGAGAGGGGTACTTGAAGCTTGTGATGCCATCAACTCTGGAGATGAAAACGATGAGGAGGAATATGAAGCATGGAAACTCCGAGAACTCAAACGTATGAAAAGAGATAAAGAAGAAAGAGAAGCGTATGTATTTTATTGTAATGAACATTCACACATACATGTTATAAACATTCACACATACAGGTAGAATGGAGAGGAGTTGTGTAAAAGTTTTTTTATGGGACCATACAAATTCTTTCACTATTTCGAAACAGTCAGTTTTTTGATCGTAGAGAAAACTGGAGTGTAAAGTAAAATCTGTCTAAATCAAACACGTTTGGTTTGAATGTGATGTGATCTGTATTTAAAGATATTGATATACAGTGAAACCTGTCTATAAAGGCCACTCAAGGGATGTGGCCAAAGTGGCCTTTATAGACAAGTTCTATCAAGGATCATCAAAAATTATTATCTGAATTGTTCTTTCTCATTTTATTTTAGTACCCAAATTAAACTGAATAGTGCTAACCATGAAATTGTTTCTTCTGTAACTTGAGATTAACCAAAAAATTAAATAAAATTAAATACATTAATTTAACATCAAGTTCTTCCACATCTTCAGGAATTTACAAATCCTTCACACCACTCCGGCCTCGTAACATAAATATGTCTAAATGGTTGATTGTTTATTCTCTCTCTCTCTCTCTTTTTATTTATTTATTTATTTATTTATTTTTATTTTTATTTTTTTTTGCTATATATAGGGGTGTTGCATAGTAAAGTTTTATCCTTAGAACGCCTACACCTGTACCAACATAATTGGGTCACTTCAGACCCACATCACACTCTTGCTAATTCAAACTTTAAAGAAAGTTGTTACATAATGAATTACACGGTTTAGTGATCAGAGAAGTGATTATCTGTGTCATATGTAACTGTCAAATTTACTGTTTACATATCGTTAATAAAAATAACCATTAATTTTTTCTGGTACCGAATTCAATCGGTAGTCGATGTGGAATTGAATTTAAATCGGTGCCGAAAATATATATCATTGCCGAAATGACTTTTTACACTGGTGCCGAAATGACTTGAAATCTTGGTACGATTTCCAAACTAACGAAATTAATGTCCGTTAGCGGTAGAACGGCAAACACGGTTTATTTCTCAAGATACATTTGCTTCATAGTCTGATAACACAGCTTTGATTAAATTGATTTGGTTCGTCCAGCACCATAACTTCCGCTAGTTTCCTAATACTTAATTTCCCCTTTTCAGATTTATTTAACAACTATAATCGCTTTTAGCCAATGCATTCCATTTACTATGGCCAAATGAAAAAACAACATCAAATATTATTGCATGTAAAAAAAAATTTTAAAAAATGTCAATGTCTTATTGGAATGTAAGCTTTACTCAATATGGCCGCTTAGATACATATAAACAGAATTGCATTATGGGATTTTTTGTTTTATGCCGACTGGTTCCGGAAATTTCCGGAAACTGACGAAGTTTCGTAAACATTGCAAGTGGTCGCTATAGACAGTTCTGTTGAAGCTTGGGGTCGGAAAAATGGTGGCAGCTGGCCGCATAAGACAGTGACCGCTATATAGAGGTGAAATAAAGAACAAAATTCATCGGGGGAATAAGATATGGCCGTTATAGACAAGTGGCCGCTTTATACAAGTGGCCGCTAACACAAGTTAGACTGTATAACAATATTTGAACAATATAGTGTAACTTGTAAAACAAGGACCTTGGTGGTTGAGTTGTCTAAAGTGCACACTTACACATCACACTGCCTCTCCTGTTCAAAGCTCAAATCCAGGTTGGACAAATGACACGGGACCTCGTTTATTTTAAGTTCCTATCTGAAAAAACTGTGACTTTCATTTTGTAATGCCGAGTGCTTGGCAAAAGAACAGTCACTACCCACTTTCAAGTCTTGGGTTAGACACGGCCGGGTTTCGAACCCACGACCTTCCACTTACGGAATGAGCACTCTACCAAATGAGCTACCACAGTGGCACTTACGAAAGAGTTCCATTTGACCGGTTGTATTAAATGCACTTTATTTACATTTTTTGCATTTTTTCACCTTTACCACTGTGAAAAACGAATATCATTATCACTATAAAGAGGATCTTCCAGAACTCCCAGTCTCACATATATCTGTCTGTAGTGGGACCCCATTTATAATTATCAATATACATAACATTTACTGCATATTTTCCCCATTTCTCCTTGTATGGTATGATTAACAGGCAAATATGCATAATTCTAGTAATTTTTGATTGATTTAATTATTCCTTTTTTCCTGCACAGTGTTTCAATATATATGTAGTATGAATTCATTTATGTTCAAATTCAGATAAAAACTATTTAGGGTGGTTAATTTTTTTTAGAACCTCTGTGTAATTTTGCAATTTTCCATAGTTTGTTAATTTACATTAGTGTCAACAGAACATCACAAAATAAATAAATAAATAATAAATAAATAAATAAATAAATAAATAAATAAATAAATAAATAAATAATTGATATCATAAATAAAACATTTCATTTTGAACAGTGAAGAGAAAGAAAAGTTAGAGATAGATAGAGTGAGAAATCTTACAGAGGAAGAAAGAAGACAAGAATTTAAACAGAATCCAAAACAGATCATAAATAAAGCACCTAAAGGAAAATATAAGTTCTTACAGAAATACTATCACAGAGGTGCCTTCTTCTTGGTAAGTTATAGATATCTGTACAGAAATACTATCACTGAGGTGCCTTCTTCTTGGTAAGTTATAGATATCTGTACAGAAATACTATCACAGAGGTGCCTTCTTCTTGGTAAGTTATAGATATCTGCACAGAAGTACTTACACAATGGTGCCTTCTTCTTGGTAATTTACAGATTTCTATACAGAAATACCATCACAGAGGTGCCTTCTTCTTGGTAACTTATAGATATCTGTACAGAAATACTATCACAGAGGTGCCTTCTTCTTGGTAAGTTATAGATATCTGTACAGAAATACTATCACAGAGGTGCCTTCGTCTTGGTAAGTTATAGATATCTGTACAGAAGTACTTACACAATGGTGCCTTCTTCTTGGTAATTTACAGATTTCTGTACAGAAATACTATCACAGAGGTGCCTTCTTCTTGGTAACTTATAGATATCTGTACAGAAATACTATCACAGAGGTGCCTTCTTCTTGATAACTTATAGATATCTGTACAGAAATACTATCACAGAGGTCCCTTTTTCTTGGTAACTTATAGATATCTGTACAGAAATACTACCACAGAGGTGCCTTCTTCTTGGTAACTTATAGATATCTGTACAGAAATACTATCACAGAGATGCCTTCTTTTTGGTAAGTTATAAGATATCTGTACAGAAATTCTACCACAGAGGTGCCTTCTACTTGGTAACTTATAGATATCTGTACATAAATTCTATCACAGAGATGCCTTCTTCTTGGTAACTTATAGATATCTGTACGAAAAACTACCACAGAGGTGCCTTCTTCTTGGTAAGTTATAAGATATCTGTACAGAAATTCTACCACAGAGGTGCCTTCTACTTGGTAAGTTATAGATATCTATACAGAAATACTATCACAGAGGTGCTTCTCACCAAGTTTTAATATTTATAAAATTCTGTACAACAATGTTTTTAGAGGTTCCACCATCTTGTTACATAAATTGTGGAATGTTTGACACATCTTTCTTTTTCGTTAAACTTTGGCCAAATAAGAGTCTCTTTTTATGTTACCTGCCTTTGCCTTTTTTTCTTTCTCGGATAGGACCTTAACAATGGGTTTAACTTTTGACTGCTTGCTTTCATTTTTTAATTACACATTCCTTGTGACATTCTTCCAAATGTGTTTTTCAGAGTGACGAGGATGTTGTTTATAAGAGAGATTTCTCAGCTCCTACACTCGAAGATCATTTTGACAAGACTATATTACCTAAAGTTATGCAGGTTAGTATAAGAATACATTATCCAAAATGTCATTTGAAAATTTTTGGGAAATTTTGTATATGAATTAGTGCTTTCTATCCACAAGATTTTTTTGTGTTAAAACTTTTAATCATGCTTTCCTCCCTCTCTCATTTATATTGTTTAACATGTATGAATCTGCATATAAGAAGAAAGAATTACTTTCTTAAAATTCAGGTTTTTTTGCTCTCTCTCTCTATCTCTTATTTACATGTTTATTATTTTAGCCCTAATTAATCCATAAATCTGGCTGAAAACTTGCTCTCCCTCTCTCTCTCTCTCTCTCTGTCTGAGAGTGAGACTATAAATTTATTAAGTAGTTTTTAGTTTACAAATTACATTGTTTTTTAAGGTGAAAAATTTTGGACGATCAGGTAGAACCAAGTACACACATTTAGTGGATCAAGACACGACACAGTTTGATGCTCCTTGGATGACAGATACAGCCCAGAACTTAAAGTTTCACACCTCAAAGGGTGGTGGCATGAAACAGTCATTCTCAAGGCCATCAAATAAGAAAAGAAAATGAAATTGTGTATTTATGTTATTTGTGATAAAAAGTTCAGTGAGTGTGACCATTAGCTGTTGATATGAATGTTCATTTCGATACGAAAGATCTCTTTATTTTTTTGCAAATCATCTGAAAAACTATTTTTGTGACATCAGTGTTTTGCATTATCTAATACAAGGGTGTGTTACACGTTTCAGTTTTATAATGAAACTATGATATCTTGGATATTAAAAAAAAATAAGTGGATATTTGCAGAAAAGGGTTAAGTTGAATGGGGGACAGATAGTATTCCCTATGTAAAATCTAATTGACTTTTGATTTCACTTTAAATGGAAAGTGTGTATGTATACTTGTGGTTTATAAAGTTGTAGAGATGTGAGATTGGGATAACTATTGTATATATATGTAAGAATGCAATTAATATCTATGATAGAGTCATGTGGTTGATTGTAAATAAGGGGAAGTTTATGGCCAAGTCTCATAAAATATCCCGAGTGTTTCTGTAATGTGTAGATTTTCAGAGAAAATGTATGAGACTGTTCATATTTCATGATTACCAAGCTAAGTTTGAAATTCACATTTTATAATTTTTATGCTATTTATGGAACTCAGTACATATATAATGCATATTTCTTATTCATTTCTTATCATTAAAAAACAATTTCAAGAAAATTGAAAAATATGAATGTGTTGTTATAAAAAAATTACTCATGTGCATCTTTGTTGAAGTTGACATGCATGTTTAAACATAAAAAAAATTGCATACATGTATAACTAAAACTACATGTACTATACAAACACGTCACGTCCTTAGGGTCTGAGTGTAGTAAATATAATCAGTTATTTGCAGAAGGTTGGTGGTATTAAAGCACTTCTTTAATCCAAAACTATTAGAGAATTGATTTGTCTTGATGCAAGTAAAAAGTTTTGACCAGGGGTGTAAAAAAATATTTTCCTAATACCACTTAAGCCATATGGTGACCATTGAATCTTGGAAAGACAAATAACGGTTTAGATTTCTCGCTTAATTGAGAAATATTTAGATTTTTGGTAGACAACCCAACAGAAATTTTCAGTTAAGTCTGGTCTTGAATTAAAGAACATTGCTAAGTATTTTTTATTGAATTTTTGGCAATATTTTCAATAACAATTGCCATCATTATCACAAAGTCCACACAATAGGTACTCAAGCAAGTAAGGCTTTTCCTGCTGACCGATTTATTTAATGCAGTATTTATCAACAGATAAAAGAAAAAAAATCTCTTCAGCTTTTTAAAAAGGTATGTTGAATTGAGATACGTTACATGTCTTTATGTCAATCCAAATTTTGTAGCCTTTTCATTTTTGAAATCATTGAATATGTAAATGTATCATCTGAAATGTTATTTTCACTATAAAGACATTGTACATTTCATAAACAGGTAATCTTTGTAAAAAGAATTATGTGAAAACTTGAAAGTAAATTTTAGTATTCAAATACATATGTTTTATTTTTATTATGTTCATATTGGCTATATAATGGATCTGGCTTCAGTTTCACAATCATTTACTCAATTGAGTGCACAAATAACTCAAACTTTCCGTTTTTCAATATCCAAAAAAGATGTAAGTATTATAAGACAATATTTTGTTTTGTTTGACAAACTTAAATTAAACAGTTAAAATAAGATATTCGATTTAAACTGTGTAATGACTTATAATTTGACATTAAAATTCCAGTTGAGTGTATTCAATTGAGTGATTGATTGTGAAACTGGGACCTGGTCCAATCTTCACAAAACATAAGTTGGGTATTGCCTACGCGTCTTGTTTAGCACCCTTTTTAGGTCACCATGGTGAGCTTTTACCATCACTTGGCATCCGTCGTCGTCAGTCTATAAAATTTTCACATTTTGACTATCTCCTCTAAAACCACTGGACCAATTTGAACCAAACTTTACAGGAATGATGTATGGATGGTCTTTTACTAAGATTGTCTAAATTTTCCAGATCCACCAAATAAACATGGCTGCCAGTGCAGGACATAGTTTAACATTGGACCCTATGAGAAAAAGCATATATTGGCTATCTCCTCTGAAACTACTGAAGCAAATTGAATCAAACTTTGCAGGACTGATGTATAGATGGTCCTTTACTAAGGTAGGTGAAATTTTCCAGATCTGCCAAAAATCATGGCCACCAGCACAGGACATAGTTTAACATTGGACCCTATGGGAAAAGCATATATTGGCTATCTCATCTGAAGCTACTTGAGCAAATTGAACCAAACTTTGCAGGAATGATGTATGGATGGTTGTTTACTAGGATTGCCGAAATTTTTATGATCCACCAAAACACATGACCACCAGCGCAGGACAAAGTTTAACATTGGACCCTATGGGAAAAGCATATATTGGCTATTTCCTCTGAAACTACTGAAGGCAATTGAACCAAACTTTACAGGAATGATGTATGGATGGTCCTTTACTAAGATTGCTGAAATTTTCCAGATCCACCAAAAACATGGCTGCCAGTGCAGAACATAGTCTAACATTGAACCCTATGGGAAAAGGAAAATATTGGCTTCTACTCTGAAGCTACTGAAGCAAATTGAACCAAACTTTGCAGGAATGGTATTTGGATAGTCCTTTACTAAGATAGCCGAATTTTTCCGGATCTGCCCCAAAAAAAAAAAGAAAAAAAAAAAAAAAAAAAAAAAATGGCCACCCACAGGACATAGTTTAACATTGGACCCTATAGGAAAAGCATATATTGGCTATCTCCTTTGAAGCTACTTAAGCAAATTGAACCAAACTTTGCAGGAATGATGTATGGATGGTTGTTTACTAGGATTATCGAAATTTTTATGATCCTTCAAAAACATGGCCGCCAGCTTAGGAAAAAGTTTAACATTGGACCCCTATGGGAAAAGCATATATTGGCTATCTCCTCTGAAGATACTGCAAGCGTTACAGGAATGATGTATGAAAGGTCCTTTCCACAGATTGCCGATTTTTTTTTTAATCTGCCAAAAAACTTGGATACCAGCATAGGACATAGTTTAACATTGGACCCTATGAGATGAGCATATTTTGACTATCTCCTCTGAAGCTACTGGTTTAAATTAAACCAAACTTTACAGGAATAATTTAAACATCTACTACGATTACCTGGCCCAGGTGAGCGATACAGGCTCAGCATTCTGAGCCTCTGGTTAATTGATAATTTTGATTATTACACGAGAATGCATAAAGATTAAATCATCTCTTAACAATAAAATATTTTAAACTCGCTGTGTGTGTGTGTGTGTGTGGTGTGTGTGTGTGTGTGTGCAAAAGTTAAAAAATGCCTTACATTTTTGCCTTACACATGGTAATATATATATACATTGTTTTATATATATACATTGTTTTATATATATATATATATATATATATATATATATATATATATATATATATATATATATATATATATATATATATATATATCCTGGGACATAGTAACAGCTAACATCCCTTCCCTTCAGGGACTTTTTGAGACATACGACATACACACACACACACACACACACACACACACACACACACACACACACACACTTTTTAGAAAAGGTTATAAAACCCCTGCTTATCATGCTACAAATATAAGCTAAATCAGCATTTTTCGAAAAATGTAGGCGAAAAATCGGATAAGTCAGCATTTGAAAACGATATATCATTTTTGGGATCCAACTTGTGTTAAATTCCATATTACACTATTTGTTTGTGTAATTGTATTCTTTTTACATAATGCGTGAAAATGTTTTTCATTCTAGGAGAAATAATTTTAATTTTCTAATGTATTACAACATATAAATTCATTAAAATTTATTACTTTAAACGTTTTCTCAGCATTTATTGCTTGGCTTTGCATTGCAAGAATTAAATGTCATTTGTAAAGCGTTTAATTGTGTAACTGGCTTATCTTCATCTAGTGAGGCACCCTGTGGATTTTACTTTTGCAGTTTATTATGCTTCAAGGGTTCATGTAAGCTCATGTATTGTGTTGCATTTAAAAGTAAATATAAAATTATTCGCAGAAAATAAGATTGAGTGTGCTATGAGGATCTCCAAGGGTCTGGTATTTCAACTGTTCAATTCAATCGGGATTATTTCATTTTGACAATGTAATGGTTTACCTGTTTCTAGAAAAGAAACTTAATAAGGATTTTAAATTGATTTGTAATTAAAAATCATTTAAAAATTTAAAATATGATTCTCTTGTATAGTTAGTTCGCAATTCTGCAATAATCCTTTACCCTTGTTGGAATTTGGCAACGACACAGTTGAAAATGAAACAAGAACATACCGATCAGTGTTCAAATCACAATCTCAAAGTAATATTAAGACTGGTTTAGTAAGTTAAACACGTGAACTGCCACCAGGGAAGTGAAGCCGGGTGCCCCAGAAGGGTAGGCACCTTCTTTCTAGATAGCTACACCCGCCACATGTGAAATCGAAGATGAGAATGAAAGAAATTATAGAATTACTTAAAGTCAAATACATGTATATCCAGAATGATTTGGGTTACATCGATGACTCAAACAAACAACGGTAGGCAAAATGACAACACAACCATATATTATGAATGAAATATACGAAGTTTTAGATGCAATGAACTTTTTTAAAAAAAATGGAGAGACTTAAAATTTAGTATAAAATCAAGAGAAATAAAGAATTAGAACAAAATTCAGATAATTTTCACGCGACCCGCACAAAGATATTTATCAAGTGATAAACTTGTATACAATATTAAAATGATCTCAAATTGATACATGCTGGTATGTTATTGCAGACAGTCTAGAACAACATTCGCTACGTATGTTGGATGTTTGGGCTCGAACCCCGGCCGGGTCTGACCAAGACTTGAAAATGGGTAGTGACTGTACTTTCGCCAAACACTCAGCATTTAGAAATGAATGTCACGAGGACATTTGGTTGAGACCTTAATCGGCAGGCGTGGCACGAAATGCCCAGCGTGAGATATATCATCAGGAAATTAGTAGTCTCAGAAGTGGCAGTTCTGTTACAAAGAGCTATCTAGTACAACTAGATTTCTTGATGAACATGAAACTCTCCGTACTGGAGGTCGCCTATCGAGGTCAGATCTACCGTTCGAAAAGAAGCATCCGATAATAATTCCTAAAAACCATCACATTGCTGTTCTCTTGGTGCGCACTCACCATGAAAAAGTAAAACACCAAGGGCGACATTTCACGGAAGGTTCTATTCGGTCTTCTGGTCTCTGGGTTGTTAACTGCAAACGGTTGATAAGTTCTGTCATCAAAGGATATGTAAAATGTCGCAAGCTTCGCGGAACTGTTTCTACATAGATCATCTCTGATCTTCCGGAAGACAGACTTACACCTTCACCTCCATTCACGTATGTGGATGTTGACACATTTGGACCTTGGAATATTGTTTCAAGACGACTGAGAGCTGGCGTTAAAAATGACAAACGTTGGGCAATTTTATTCACATGTTTAACGTGTAGGGCGATACATATAGAAGTCGTAGAGAATTTAACCTCGGACGCCTTCATCAACGCATTACGCCGATTTTACTCAATTAGAGGTTACGTTAAACAGTTCCGTTCAGATCGTGGAAAGAATTTCGTCGGAGCTACATCAGATATTGGCATTTAAGCTATCAATGACGAGGACGGACCCGTCAGGAAGTATTTGGATAGTAACCAAACTACTTGGTTGTTTAACGCTCGTTCGTGGGAGCGCATGATCGGCATCACGCGTAGAATTCTGGATCATGTTCTGAGTGACGTTCATGCAAAAAAAAACTTGACACACGACGTTCTTGTAACACTTATGGCAGAAGTCGTAGCAATACTTACAATATTTAATACACGTCCGCTAGTTCCGTTGTCATTGGACCCCCAAATTACCGAAAGTGCTATCACCAAGCATGTTACTTGCACAGAAAATAGGTCCTATGACATCGCGTCCGATCGATTCAGTAGATTTGAAAGTCCAATGGCAACAAGTTCAAAAGCTTGCTGATTTGTTTTGGTCACGCTGAAGATTGGAGTATCTACAAAACCTACAGTTTAGGCGTAAATGGCAACATAAACTTACGTCAAGGTGATATAGTCTAGCTCAAGAACAAACAATTCTGGAGAGGTCAATGGTCTACAGGTATCGTCAGAGAAGCCTATTCTAGTGCAGATGGAAAAATTCGAAAAGTTCTTGTTTGAGTCGTTAAGGATGGGAAACAACTCGAATACGTCAGGCCAATTTCAGAGTTAATTCTACTAGTGGATGGAAACAGTGATTAAAGTGTTTGTGTTTGAGTTGGTGCTGAGGACCAACTCCCACGGTGCATTACCTACTAGTAATGCCAATCTCTCATTTGATGTGACAATGATATTTTGTTTACTTTGTATAAGGTCTATAAGTAGTGATACGTTCCGTATCAGATGGGGAGTGTAATGTTATCCGGTTTCTGTTTAAACCTATCCGAGTTTATTTTCTATTTATACTTCAATTTTTTATACCGTATCGTATATCCGCCTCACTCACGTATACGCACTTTTAGAGTCATCACGCAGTGTAACACCTTTTGGGTTAAAACTCTAGACTATGGACGTACGGCACCACAGTGTAAGTTTTAATTTCACATTCCAATATATATTTAATGCATGGAATTATTTCATTATTACCTTGAAATGTATTTATAATCAATTAATACTTAAAGTTTACAAATTCTAGGTAAATTAGATCATGTTTATCAGCCCAGGCCATGGTCACGTGACGTGGCAGATACTCATTACACAATATAAATATATTCAATATCTCTACCTCGCCTTATTTCTGATTCGGTTTTTTTATATATTGTAGCTTTTACCATACATAGCATTAATTCAGAATAAATACATTATAAAGCCTACTCAGATGTTGTGTTCTATTTTGCTGGTTATTACGTCTGTAAACAAATCTCGTCTGTGAGACAGAACAAGAACCCCCCCTGCACATTGCCCTAAACGAACTGCAAGGTAAAAATTTCTGCTGCTAATTGAGAGGTCTCGATATACGTGAAATATTCTTAACTGGGAATGTACAACCCCATTAAATTGAATCAATAAAAATAGAACGTCATTATGGAAGATCAAACATGTCTTATTCGTCGTCTTTAGAAAGACATACAGACCCTTATCCAATCTGTTAAAAAAAAAAGCTAAGCCCTTGACTCAAAACAGGCGAATGTAAACTATAATCATAATCATATCATATATTGCATTATTGTTATTATTAACGTATTTCCATGAATGCTTGATAAAATCTGTAGTCACCATGGTAACGCAATACTTGTCATTTGTCACATTACATAATAATAATTCCTATATTTAAATGACATTTGATTTGAAACATGTGGGACCAGCATTTATGTTACAAAAATGTATTTTATTTTATATAATTGTTGTTAAAATATTTACAGGAAAATATTAAGGATCTGACATTTAGAATGATAACTAAATTATATTTTGAATTATTTATTGGATTATTTTTTTCTCGCAATCCTTTATGGCATTATTAAAACTACAGTTATATACATGTATTGTCTTTAACATACAACGTTGGACTTGCGTTTCAACAATGGGTCATGCACATGCAAACCGTTTTCGTATATGCATTATGTATCACAGTCAGTACTCCTCGTCGACAACATAACGAGAATGGCCAAGTGTGCAACTCATTTAATCCCTATGCAATCTCTTACTCATCACGGTCCCTAACTACCGTGCAAAATATTGATATTGAAATGTATTTTTTTCGTAAAACAGACAACAATTGGTAAAAATTGTATGCATGGCAAAGCGCATAATGTTTAAATTCCTTAGTGTAATGTTTTGTTTCTATGTAAAACGCAAGGAGACACACACAAACATACGCGCATAAGCACAAACATGCATATTGTATAACAGTGATTGCTCCTCGCCGACAAAATGACGGGAATGGCCATTTAATCCCTATGTAATCTCTTACTAAACACGCTACCTAAATACCGTGAAAAGCTGCTCGCTTTTATCTCTTCCGTTTTTCACTTATGTCTTCTCTTGCGAACAATAAAATGGTGTCTACACATAATACCACCACACCACTGTCTTACTATGATAGATTAAACAATAAAAAATTGACACGCACCTTTTACCGTGATTCTTGTAATTATGGTAATTTCGGAAAACGGCTTTGTTCCCGTTTCTTTTGCAAAAACTAATGAAATGCACATGAAAAATTACATATTTGTCTTTAACATACAACGTTGGACTTGCGTGTCAACAACGGGTCATGCACATTCAAACCGTTTCGGGACATCTTAAACACGCAAAAACATGGTGCATCTCGCTGTATTTACATCCGCAGTACTTTTCAGTTATTGATTGTGACGTCATAAACGATGTACTTCTCTATGACGTCACAATTCGATCTTAGTTACTATATCAAACCCGAGATTGTAATGTTTTTTTCAAGCTTGTTTTAAAGCATTAAGCTTACTCGGAAAGATTTGAATGAAACAAACTATAATGTAACAAAGAGTACTTGTCGGGAACATGCACACCACTTGCAAAATATTGCTATTGAAATGTTGTTTTGGTAAAAAAGACAACAATCGGTAAAAGTTGCATGCATGGCAAAGCGCATCATGTTCAAATTCCTTAGTGTAATGTTTAGTTCTATATCTATATAAAACGCAAGGACACACAAACAAACCACATGCGCGCACAAGCACATACATGCATATGCATTGTGTATTACGGTAATTACTCCTCGCCGACAATATAACGAGAATGGCCAAGTGTTCAAAACCATTTGATCCCTAAGTAATCTCTTACTCAACACGGTACCTAAATACCGTGAAAGCTGCTCGCTTTTATCT
>JARBDR010000596.1:0-27545 GCA_029721355.1 Tegillarca granosa
CCAAATATATTATTCTTATCAGTAAAATTTACACCGGATATTAAGGCATCACAACTTAGGCGAAAGCATTATGGTAATGATTTTTTTAAAATTAATTTGGCTTAAAATGCTTTCCTTGTCTACCATTGTATACTTCAGTAACATTTTGCTACAATCATCAACAGAGAGAACAAAAAACATTAAAAGTTGACTGTTTATTTCTTAAATCTTTATTTGAATGGAAAAGAAGATTTAACATACTTGTTTTTCGTGTGATCTTGCATAAACTTTCAAATTAGGACCGCAATATTAAGCGAGCCTAGATAATAATGTAAACCTTTTTAATAATTCTAAAATGCGATATAATCTAGGTTTACTTGTGGCTTGTAAACATAGTTAGTGAATGGTTGCTTAAGTAATTAATTCTTGAAATTTATGATATAAAATAAACATTTTTAATCATAATTTGGAAAGTAAAACTTTCTGTTACTTATTTTCACTCAATTCGCCCTGAGCATCATAAAATTATTTAAGGGTGGTTATGATGTTACATAGGATTTTTAAAAATATTTCAGGCATCTTTGAAAAATAAAAAAAAAGATTTTATTGGTGTCGTCATCGTCGTTATTTTTTAAATGCACTTGATAGAATAATTGGTGTTTGGAAATTTTCAACGGAAGAAGGTAATAGTGACTATAAAAACATCTAAATTGTAAAGACAATTAAGTCATTTAGGGCCAATATCTGTGATTACAAGTTTTGTATACATGTATATTATAATTACAGTGCGAACGGCTTCTATTAATAATGTATAATGAAAAAGAAGAGAAGCCATAGATAAAATTTTGGTCGCATACGTTTATGATTGATATAATAAAACAAAAAAATCGCTATTGTACGTGAAGTATTTATCAAAATATCGTCGTTTTATGTAATGAAAGCTCATTTGGCTATAACAAAAGCAAACATTATGAAATTCATTTATAAAAAAGGAAACAATAAATTAATATAATCGCTATTCTATTTAAAAATATTACTTTAGAGATAATAAAATGATTTTGTGAATTAGCGTGTATGTTTCAATTTGTAAAAAAAAATCGTTCAACTATCGTGACCAATGAGTCCGCCATTGTCGTTAATTTTATACGAATAAATCTCTTTAATGTTGTTTTTTATTCATACCCTATTAAGAGAGATTTCTACGAGTCAAATGTTTTATTCTCAGGAAAATGGGTTATAATAACCAGATTAATGAGGAAGTATTTAGTCGGATTGAAGAAGATTTATTGTTATTAAGGAAGTTAAGAATATTTATTTCCCAATAAATATTTTATTATTCCTTAATCACTCGTGTTTGCTTCCGTAAGATAGAAAACAACATCAAAATCCCCGGAAGAATGACATATGCAATTAAGGAAAAGAAAAGACTTAATGAAGATATTCATACAACTATATGCGTAGATTTAGGGATTAATAAACATTTATCGAGTACGTCTGGAGAGGTCCACTAGACCAATGACTGATCAATGTGATAATTGTTCTCTCACGTCTATTAGATATAGCCGTAGATGTAATTCTATATGAGTCAGTGAGTTAGTTTTTTGTTTGAAGTCATATATGTCTTATTATATCTTGTAATTTCATATGGTTTTACAGATTTCAAGGTATATCCTGAATCAGATAACTCGACGACTTTGTACAAAATCTGACTTTCTGTAATAACTTATCAAGATAGCTAAGTACCTTAAAGAAAAGATCACTTTTTAAGGATTTTATGTTCTAGAGGAAAAAAGTTTGTTGTAATAAAATGTTTAAGTTATTGTTTAGCAAAAGGCTCAGATTTCATAGATTTATTTTGATTTTGTCAACATTTCAGAGAATGTGTTATACTGATTAACGTGTAAACAAACTTGGCTTTTTGCCATTGCAACCATGAACCAAGACAATTATCGAAAATAGTACATTTAAAGAAAAAAGAATAACATACATTACAAAAACATTTACAAAACACGACTTTAAAGGCATTGTTCATTAGTAGAAGAGAATAATTTTCAACCTTGACAACAACCATCGAAACTATTTCATGAACATGCCACGATTTAATAGTTTAACAGAACAAGACATAGCCTGTGTTTATAAATTTTTTTACTTTTGATGAACACTTCAGTATATAGCAAGTTGTGATTTTGAGGAAACTGGCGAAAGCACTTAAAGAATTTAAGGTAAAGAACTTCTTCAGGGAAAAATGTTTTGCACGCTGTCATAAAATAGCTTAAATCTACATTTTGAAAAATTTATTCCACTCTTTAAATTATTAAATGCAACGGTTTTAAAAACATCTGCCATGAAACGGATTGATACTTACAAAATTCTTAAAACAACGACTGTGAAATAAGGTGTCGTAAAAAATACGAAATTTTTCCGGCGTTAATGGATGTCTAAGAATGTCCAGATTTCAAAGAACATTTTTACGATCAAGATTGAACCAGCAAGAGAGAAACGTATCGACATAGACAATTACACCACCATAATCGAGGGACATATATAAGTACATCGCCGTTTATACGTTGTATGTACAAGTGTAAAAATGACACATCATTTCGAAAAGAGAATATGTTCTGCCTTATCTGTATGATAATTAATAAAAACAGAACCACCAGGGATAATTTTTCCTGATCTTTGCATGTTTGGTGTGCTCTAGCATGACACAGGCTACATTCCGTTACTCGAGAAAATAAAAAGTAAGTGTACACGTTACTTTACATATAAAATACTTAAGAGAAATAAGAAAAACATTTTAGAATTATTTTGTTTTTAATCGTTTTCCTTGAATCCGATAGATACATGTAGTTTTAAAGGAAAAATAATAAAATTGGGAGGCCTTCGAAAATACAGGTATTTATTATTTTTAATCGCCCTACTTACATGGACTAACTTATTTTAAGAAAAATAGTCACATGTCCAAAATAGCAAATTATGTTAACATAATACCACCAAGCAAAAGGAGAATATGAGGCTACCTGATTTACAATATTAGATATGGTCGTGGTCAGAACTTTTTTCTCATTAATATCCTTTAACAGTGCATCAAAGAATGGCACTGACTGGTAATGCCAATTTTTACAACACTATTAGACTCAGAAAATTCAGTCCCTTCTAAAGTCGCCGCTTTTTTACTAAATGGTCTTATGTGATTTATCTTGTTTATGTTTTCTTGTTAAAATTTTTTTTAAATAAAATGCAATCTACTAAATATGTAAACCGAAAAAGAAGTTTTCCGTTAAATGTTATTCTTGTGTTGCAGAACTATCAAACAATGTTATAGAATAATGTTAGGTTAAATAACAATTCATACAATACCTCTGCTTTATTTTGATGCGTCAAAACTATATGTGTAGTAGAAAAAACAAATATTTTGCGTCTATGAGCTGCCTTTTTATAAATCTTTTTCATATTTTATTTGTCGAACTTGTGTTAGCAATCGCACTAATATAAAGCGACCACTTGTCTATAACGGGGCATGTTTTATTCCCCAAATTGTTTTTGTTCTTTATTAAATCTATATATAGCAATCATTGTCTAATGTGACCAGCGGTCCATCATTTTCAGATGACAAGCTTCAACAAAACCGTCTGCCATTTGTAAAGTTTACGAAACTTCGTCTGTTTCAAGACTTTCCGGAACGAAAACCGAAGACGGCTTAAAACAAACATCACATTATACAGTCCTGTTAATATGTATCAAAGCAGTCAGATTGAGTAAAGCTTACATCCCGATTAGAGATTGACCAGTTTGTACGTACTTTTTAAAATGTATAACATGCAGTTATATTTGATGTTGTTTTTCCGCTATGGCTAGTAAACCGAAATTCATTGAATTTAGCACAGCAGTAGAAGTGATTAATAAATCTGAGAAGAAAGTAAGTGCTAAAAATTCCTGGAAGTTTAATGGTGTTGGACGAACCCAAAATCAATTTAATATTGAAAAGAAAAGCTGATGATTTATTCGACTGTGAAGCAAATGTATCTTCGAAAAGAAAATGTGTATGTTGTGCAACCGCTAACGAGGATATTAATCGGTTAATTTGGAAATGGTACCAACATGAAACGTTAAGAAATATAAATGTTACCGGGCCGATGTGGTACAAGGAGTTTGTAAATTCTGAAATTGTTGAATAGATTGATGTTAAAAAATTCTTTTCATTTCTTGCTTACCTCCTAAATAATAAAAAAAAGCAATTTCATGGTTGCTCTATTCAGGTTAAATTGGGTACTGAAGCAAATAAGAAAGCTTGAACGGTTCAAATAATAATTTTTAATGATACTTGATAGAACTTGTTTATAAAAGCCACCTGTCACATTGACTGCATCTCTTGAGTGGCCTTTATAGACAGGTTTATCCCTAAAGTACCTTTCTATTTTGTCTTATTAGTATTTTTAGTAAGTAAGCAGTGGTAAAATCCGATTATTAAACATTTATTGTTAATTTATTATTATTAATAATTATTATTATTAATTTTTACCTTTATTTTTATTTATTTTGTTATGTTTTCCATAAAAAGTCATTAGATTTCTCAATCAAACTTTTGGTCACTAGTATCAGTAATAAGAAAAGGATTTTCCGACATTTGCACATATGGCACACCAAACTTAAAGAGATAATTACAATTGTGTTTTCAAAGAAGTGAACACAACAAATTAAGCAGGTAGTAGTACTCTTTTACAAAATATATGTTACAATGTTGACGTCGTGTCTTTTATTAAAATAAATGGTAAATAAAATTACAAACCCTTGCTCATTTAATGATATAAAAACACTATATGATTCAATTAAAGTCTCTATTGACCCTAAATACGAAAACAAATCACAATGGTTTATTCTTATTAATGTTTGTTTCTTTAATTGAATTGCAAATACCAAAAAAAATCAATTTAAAAATAAAACAGATACATTTCTTTAAATTTCATTAAAGGACATTTTATTAGACCCTCTACACATTATCAGTTACGTATTTTAATGATACATTGCATTATACAACAAAAATACGATATCCGAATCATTTTGATAATAATCAATATTTTTTTCAAATTAAAAATGTAAAGAACGAGCAAATCAATATAAAACAAATTGCAAATTAATTATACAATATGTAACATTGTTATATTATCCATCTCTGTGATGTTGGTTAACAAGATCCCTTATGTAAATTTATGCCAACAAGATAACTAAACTTTTTAGAGATTTTCTCATTCGGATGTAGGTGAATATATGTTTAACTTGTATACAGGTTTTTTCTCAGTGAATACTTAAAACGAAAGCTTACCAAGTATACTTATATGTACATCAACACACTATTCACCCTATCAGAACCAAAATATTGCATTAAGATTTATTACTTCCATTATTAGCTGGCCTGTATGTAATCTTTATGCACCCACAGGTGAAACAGGGGGTGCATATTGGTTTTCTTTAGTCGAAAAATGAAAAACAAAACAAAATTAATTGCATATATAATTTTCATTTTTAAAAAAAAATTAGCGTAGCAAAAAGTAATAATCATCTATATAATATCCAGTTTGATTGTAATGTTAATTAGGTAATTAATGTTTAGGTCTAAAAAAAAACGCGAAATGCCTTTCGCTAAAAGGCGTCAAAAGGTGAAGGATATGCTCTTTTGATATTCCAGGTTTTGTTTCATATAAATCAAAAATATGTAGCACTGTTGGAACTTGTTAATAAATTGAGAAGGATAGAGATGCTATTAAAGTTAAAAAATGTACTTTAAAAAATATTCTCGAAGTATTGTCATTTTCAATATCTATAACTAAAATATAACTAAAAAAATCATATTCTTTAAAAATAAGGCAAAGAAAAAGTTTAATGCATAAAATGTTGAGACAAAAAACATCCTTAAGCTATGTTATAAAGAGCGAAATAAGATTACAGATCTTAAAAGGTTATCAACATAGCTTATAATAAACTACTAGCAGGAACATAAAAATTTAGAAAATAAAAAGAAACATTACGCAATCACAGGCTGTATATTGCCTAGAGCTGGCTCTAAATAAAACTGCAGATAAGGAAAATGTACTTTAGTATTTAGGCAAATTGAAAAAAAGTCTTTTAATAATGATACTGAATAAATGTTGTACTCAATATAATTAAATGTCAGAAATGAAAAAAGGAACTTTGTTATGAGTATTTTTATAAATGGTTAGTGATGAAAAGACATATTTAACCAAAAAGCATGTAATACATTACATTTACAAAAGCAATTAGGAAAACTATACAAGTCAACAATGAAGCAGACAACGAGACGAACACGTTTATGCTGATTAGAAAACTCTCTACATTTGACGGACACAGATGTAAGTTAAATAAAAAAATCTTAATTAAAAATTTTAAAACTAATATTATATTTTACATTAACAGTCGAAGTTTTAATAGAATTTTAGAACATTTTAACTTTTTTCAACATCTTCTACCCTGAAACTTGAAAAAAATAAAACATCGAGATGATTGTCACGCAGGTGTAATATATTTCAGCTATTTATAAGGGTTTTGAAGTCAAGCCATCGATCAATCTTATAAGGTTGTCTCCATGAAGAAACAGATTACAGCTTGCAAAAACAATTCTTTCAAATGACATTATAAAAACGGAGAAAAGTCATTAATTTAAAACAAAGTAAATATGAAAAACAGCTTATTTTAGACAAATGACGACCATATGGGCTATAAAGGGTATTGCTCCACGTGGCTTGCACATATGCATTATGTCGTTTATTTATTTGTTCTTATCACTTGAATTAATAAAATATACGTGACAACGCTTTAAAGTTTTATGGTTTCAAAGTATGTATTTAGGAGAGTAGACACATTGTAGGATTCAATGTTATCTAAAAAATTGCAATTAAAGCGCTTTAACATAGTTATATAATAAATTTTAAAAAAATGTCATCCAGCGTTTTTCAGTTGTATTTGCACGGCAATCGGATTTATCGATATTTTTGTATAAATGACATATTTAGACACTCCTCAATATAATCATGATATTTCTATTTCGTAAAGTAAATCTTTTTGAGATCACTGGTTGCTATAACAAAATACTTCAACTACAACGCTAAATGCTATTCACTCTTTAAAGCTAAAAGTGTTTACACAGGGAGATTCTGAAAAAAATTAATGCACTCAAAGCTAAACTCAAAAGTAAACCAAATAATCTACCGTTTCCGGTTTTAGTCAGGAAATGTTCAGCTAGTCTCGTATTGAAGTCTCATTTCCCTAAACCCATTTGATTGTTAGTAGCTAGAGAAACTCTAGTTTTATTAGTTTAGCATAGATGCCTCAAAGCTTTAGCCATTGCAAAGATTATCCGTTATACCACTAACCATAACTTTAAAAATTCATAATTTACTTGTAAAACGTCAGTGATATGTTTTATTCACACTTATGTCTAAAACAATATTTATTATTTCTTACCATTATAAGTTGGTAGAGTGATCGCTTAGTATGTTGGATGTTGGAGTTCGAATCCCGGTCGGTACTGACGAAGACATAAAAAGATAGTGACGGTTCTTTTACCAACCACTCAATATTAAGAAACCAGTCATTTGAGTCGTTGGTGTATACCTTAAAAAAAACTTATGCCCTGTGTCACAACAACTGTGACACGCTGGAGAACCCTCCCTGAACATTGCCCTGAACGCACTGCAAAGGTCAAAATTTCTGTCAACATTACCTATAGCTGGTGACGTCAGGGTGTAAGTAAAAGATATTTTTGACTCGGACGTGAAACCTCATTCAAACAAAAACACAAAAAACCTACTGTAAGAAGGCTATTAAAAAAACAAAACAAAAATAATGTTTTCTAATACGTTTTGTAAGTAAGAAGCTTACACATGGTGCTATAAAGTCAATGACTTCTGTGACTAAAGATTATCAAAAAAAAAATACACAAATTATTGCAATTATTTTTAATAGTGTGGGCGTTTAATGCAATAGGGTCTTTTATATCTCATTAGTTAAAACAAAGAAAACAATTCATGTCCTATCACGTTGTTATTTAATTTATTATTACTAAATTAAATCAAATTACGTAAAATAAAAAAAGATTTATTTCTTCTATATCGGTTAAGAAATGTTCTTCGTTCTATTGAAAAATTTGCAAATTATCAGACATCAAATTGCGTTGGTTAAGAAAGGTATGTTAGGATGAAGTAATTTTTTGTTGTAGAATAAGGTTAAATATTGCTTCCTCTAGACACATTTTTGAAGATTTTTTCTGAAATAAATTTCATTTAAATTAAAAAGCAAGGAACAATTTATAAAACGTGACATGAAGTAAGTTTGTTTTACGCTCAAGTCAATATAAGCATACTAAGATCATGGTGTTTTATTCGTTGATTGTGGAAGTCAGGGTGGCGAGTGAAAATTAACCTGACCATCCGCCAGTAACCTAACAGACTTTCCTATACTTAGATTTGTATGAGCCAAGGTGTAAAAAGTTGCTACCATCGTTAAATCGGCGCTTCTTACTAATTTCCTTCAGGTCAAAAAACCAATTAGGGTAATTCAATTTTATATTTAAGCGAATCATTGTGCAACATTTATGTGTTTGTAATGAAGAAGACACTCATATTACTAAAACTTATTACATCAATAACAAAATTGATAATGAAAATGCTAAAGTGATGGTTAAAAAATGTAACAAAAGACAGATTATGAAAATTACAATGAGGCTTATTATTTTTCAGATGTATGTATAGCATGTACCACTAGTCGTAACATTATAAAGTAGTCAAAATATCAAAAAACTAAGATTGCAGTGCTTGAGGTATGGGCTTTTTAGTTGAAATAGAAATTAATAATGGTCAGAAATGATGCTGAGTTGAGATGAATAATGGTGATTCACGACCCAGTCAAGAACATTTTTACTTGTATCTAGACGTTGCCAGCTGAAGGCAAGAGTGCAGAAACTTGCATGTGCTGATAGCATTATACAGCAGGGTTCTTTATCGTACCATGCCTACCGTGACACGGACCCTCGTTATTTTAAAGTTCCCATCCGAAAAGATCGTGACTTTCACTTTGTAATGCCGACTGGTTAGCAAATGAACAGTCACTACCCACTACGCAAGTCTTGAAAGTTCGAACCCACGACCTACCACTTACGAAGCCAGTCCTCTACCAAATGAACTATAGCCAGTAGTATTTTTATGATGGTTGTATTACTAAGGAAATGGAGACCCCCTATTGCCAAACCAAGATTGGAATTCGAGAGTTTGCTAATTTGTTTAGGTAATATGTAATGTGCATGGCTTCCGACACTAAAAAATAAAATAAATATAAAAAATAAAAAAAATAAATAGATAAAATAAAAAAAATAAGTGCAAGGCTGTTGGCAAATCCAACAAATTAATAAATTATTCCTCTTGCACATTTTCAGGTAATTCTACATAGCTGAATTCCTACTGGTTGTGTTAGATCATTACAAAACAAGCTACATAGTTATTTGTTAACAATTATTATAACTCGTTTTCTATAAACAGTTCCTTTACGAAATACTAAGACTAAAAGATAAGGAAATGCTTTTTCCATGTTCATCACCTTATCTATACCACAGAAGACTGTTCAGGTATAATGCAGAATTTGTTTTAGTAGATCGTGCATGAACTGGGTAAATTTTTGATGTGCACATTTTGAAAAATCATTTCCCATCAGAGACACTAGAGACCGAAAAGTTTGATAGATAAAAAAACATAAGCTAAACTGTTGAATCTAAATCTACTGAATCTAAAGTTCTAAAATTATATGAATCCAAATAAAACACAGTCTGGTGCCTACTAACCGAAATTACAAGGTGCGTTTGAGGATCCGAGTCTCAAAAAGGTTCGACGTTTTCATTTGAAGCATCAAAGGTCTGGAATCAAGATCCTCATTTTAAAATATTTTCTGCCAAAGAGAATATTCGGGATTAAACCCGACTTTGTGAACCAGGAAATAAAATTATCTTTGTTTTAAAAAATATAACTGAACAAAGTGTTAGTAATTGTAATTCTACTTCCATTTAAATTCATTAACTCGAGAAAACATTAAGGTTTTGTACTCATATTAAAAAGTAAATGATGTCAAGCAGAAGTAATTTTTTCTGCTTAAGATCATGAGAATTATGTGCTTTTTAGAAAATAATAGGATTTTATACCAAAAAAAATGCTTTTTCAACAGTAGCTACACAAAAGAATAATCTCATTACACGAACAGCTGAAAGCCGATTATCTCTAATCATTGGTTATGTTTATGTTTTTCCTGCAATATATTTGTGAAATAAAATAGAAAGATTAGTAATCACCAAAGTTGGAGATTAATAATGTTGTATTACGACCTAGATAACATTCTTTTTTAAATAAAGGCGTTTAGTTTTGGATATTCAGGGAAAACAAAGTATCTCTAAGAAAATCGCCTACTTTTGTTAGACGAACTGAAAAGACATGTGTAAACATTCTTGTGCAAACAGAATATTTGCAAAAAGAGTGTTGTGTTGGCGCTTTGATCCGTAAGCGTATATTTTAAACCACTTGTCTACCAGGCTGTAAACTCTAAAATGAAGTCATCAAATGTTAGAAAATTTAAACTCCTTAATATCAATTAGCCAGATTAATAACATATTTTAATTTGATGTATTTTTTCAAGTTAATAACTAGCTTACAGAAAGGATTTAGTCAAGAATTTTTTCTGTCAAAGGGAAATACGAGTGTCGAGTTGTACGTACAATATCTCAAAAGCTTTCAACTCAAATAGGGAAATGAACATTGCATCATAGTATTTTCCTTGGTTTGAAATACATCATTTCAATTTATAAATACATTTCTGAAATGCATGACGGTACGCTGATTTAAGTAGACCTCCGAGGCAATGAAAGATGGCTAAGCTAAATTTTGTAGGGAGTTGTAACGACGACCAGATAAGAATTTTTTAAGTTTTAGAAATAGAAAAAGGTCCTATGGGGCTAGATCAAGAGAGTATCGGGGTGTGGCAAGACAGTTATTCTATCCGACTCTAAAAATTGCTCCACAAGCTCAGATGTATGTGATGACGCACTATTATGAAGTTCACGAACATGCCTAAATCCTGTCAGAGGGGGGCGTTTAGTATAACATCTCGGTTATACAAAACTGCAACACTTTTGCCCTTCGGCACTGAAATTTTACAGCTATTCCATCACATGAAAAGAATACACAATAAAGAACCTCCATGTACTTATGCTTTTTTGGCAACTACTAGCCTTTTACTTTGTTTTGTTTTATTTTATCATAATGGTACGAAATATTGAATTATGTTTCGTCACTGGTAACAATGTTTGTAAATTGTCTTTGATTGAATTTGAGAAACATTTTGAGCAATTATTTAGCGGTTTGTACTTGTACCCGTTTTCGGTCATCTGTCAATATATGCGGGATCCATCTCGAAGAAATCTTCCGTACTTTCGAAATACGCTTCAAAATGAAATGCATCCGCGATAACGATATGCCAACAGCTTTGGCAATATCAAGAATCGTATTTCTACCATCACTTCAAATTATTTCCCTTACTTTTGAGACATTGTCCTTGCCTGGTAATCACAGGTCGGTCAGATTTTGACGGTTTCTGTTTTAGGTCAGAAATTTTCTTTCCCCAAATACGAACTGTCTCATAAGATAGCATATCATACCCTTACAATTCCCCAATTAGTAAAAATCTGTCTTACTGAATTAGCGAGTTTTGTGAGAACTTTTATATAAAAAATTATTTTTTTCAATATTCTCAACCTGTTTACCAACCATTTAACAACAGTGGTCAACGACTGGCTTTGTTGAAATGGTTATAGTTTTAAAACTGTGGAGCTTATGACACCTGTTTATACTGTTGAAAATGTATTGAATAGAGCTATTCTCAACAATATCTTGCAAAACATTTTCACGCAGTGGTACAAATAACCTGAAAGACTCAGATGTTTAGCGAATGTCTCAATAGTAGGAGCCCATTATTCGACCATGGCATAATCAATCCTTGATACATGTATTTTAAATACTGACTCCTTGCCTAGCGATCGCTGTCAAGAGAGTAAAGTACGACTTGTTCAATCGGTGTCAAAATCATGAGACTTATACTGAAAAAAACGGTATGCTTGTCTTCGTAATGAATCTTAAACAAGCAGGCGAAATCGATTTGAGTGCATCCTAGAATAATTCATATTTTCAAGCAAACCAATACACGTACTTTTTTTAAAATACATATATATAAAGTTGAACTGCTGTTGCGACGTTAAACAAAATTTAACAAAACAACAAAGAGCAATGATAAATTACATCAATTTAATTCAATTTTGAATTTGTTTAATTTTCTTTTTTCAGTGGCAGTAGTTGTTGCCTTTTTGTATGCTGGGCTCCATTTCATGCTCAAAGGTTATGACGTTATATATAAAAAAATGGACACCAGAACTTATGGAATTTCAAAGTCATTTATTTTACGTGTCAGGTAAGTTACAATCAACAGAAAATGAATATTAAAGTAAGAAGAGAGAGCCTGTCACTGATATAGAACTTGTCTTTCGTTCCATGTCTGATATCCTTATTCTTAAGATATCAAACTTTTTACTGATATCGGGGCGTCACCTGCTTTAGATAAACCTGGCGCATCAAAATTTAACTGGTATTTGTATTATATATTTACTACCCCTGAGCGGGTACCGCTGCTGGTGGAGTAAAACTCCCCGAGGGTATTAATAACTCAGTAGGCAGTACTTTGTGCTGTCAGAAAATGTACCATTTCGCAAAATTTTCAGTCGTCTAAAATTGAAATTTATTTAAAACTAAATCTTGTTCCCTCATGCAAAGCATTCCTTAGCTGGATTTGGATTTATATAATTTTGAAACTTTAGATTCATTATTTTCAAATGTTTGGCTTATATATTTTTTATGTATCAAACTTTTCGGTCTTAGTGTCACTGCTGAGGAATTAATTTCCAAAATGTGCACAACTTGCGCATCAAAATTTAACTGGTATTTGTATCATATATTTACAAACATATTGTTAATTTCAGTGCGCTTTGGCAATATGCAGTAAGGGTTGTCAAGGTGCTACACCTTACATTTACGAAGAATTGTTTCTTTTTAAATTTCATTAAAAATGCACATTTTATGTCTAAATTGCAAGTTATTTGTAAAGAAACAGTGAATGTCTATTTTCAGTTATATAGTCCGATTAGAACACCGATTTTTTTTACAATCAATCGATAACTTTCTTTTATGAAATGTCATTGTCTATGTTATTTTTCATTTCCATTTGCAGGTGTTTTGTATTTTGTAAGCTCGACTGTTAATCCGATTTTATATAATTTGTTGTCAAGAAAATTCAGATATGCTTTAAAAGAACATTTTGTCGATGTTGTTTAAATTTAGAAGCATTTCCAACATTTTACAAACTAAAAGCCATATTCATTAACAGAAGCGACCAACAGTCTGGTTGTTCACCAAGTGGCAGGTACTTGTACCCACAGAAACCTATACGTATGGATACAATATGTAACAATCAAAAACTGTTCAATGCAGCACCAAAAAATGCCTGCTCAACAGGTATCAACCAAAGATACAGTATGTCTTCATTCTACAGGGTGTGTTTCGAGTGCAGGGACGCATGCGCATTCCGACGGAAGACTCCATTACGTATGCCGTCATAAAAGTTGTTCTGGTAACAAAACACGGCAGAGTATAGAAAGTCAAATGTTTTGCAAACAGTTTAACAATATTTCCTATCAAGATATTGGTACATTGAAAAGGTTACGAGAGTTCCACGCTGAATGTCAGGTTTTAACACACGAATTCAATACAGATGAACCTGTCAACCAAGCAGAATCTTTTACCAAAACGCTTGATTAAATCATTGAATTATTCATGTTATCCGTTTGAATGTGGTAATTTTATTTATGTATTGTTATTACATATTACATAACATGTGAAGCCGTAATTAAAAAAAAACTTATAGAATAAACCTCATTATATCATATCAGACTCGAACTTAACCTTAAATAACGGCAACAATCTTTATCAGATATGTATATATATATATATATATATATTCTTCTGGATGCTAATTTTGTTTGCTTGCATAAAAAAGTTATTCTGTCGTTAAATTATAACATTTAACTATCTTTAAAGTCTTGACAAATAATTCTGGAAAGAGAATTTGTTTAAAAGATTTTCAGTGTTAAAACTCGTTATAAAATTGTTTTTTGTTACTGTATTATTAAATATTTATTGTCGGTAAGTTGTTGTTTATTTGTTTGTTCTGAAATACCTCGATAGATATGAAAAAGACACAAGTCTTTTTAAACAAAACGGTCATATCTGGTTACAAATATATACACTATGGCACAAGATATGAAAAAATAGCTTATATTCTGGTTTGATGATCAATGCAACAATAAAATTTTCTCAACATTACTCGTTTAAGAACCATTAAAAAGCAAACATTTCCCTCAAGTTATTTCTATCATCGAAAACATATAGCATTCACAAAACTCCGTCGATAATATTAAATTAGATATGTGCATATATGGCACAGCAAAATTTACCAGGTATTTTTTTATATATATTTACTGACCCGGTACCGCTGCTGATGGAGTTAAGCTCCCCGAGGGTATTGGTAACTCAATAGGCAGCGCTTTGTGCTGTCATAAAATGTACCATTTAGCAATACATTCAGCCGTCTGAATTTGAAATTTATTTAAAACTAAGGTTTATTCCCACATGCAAAGCATTCCGTAGCTGGATTTGGATACATATCATGTTGGAACTTTGGATCATTAACTTTCGACTGTTTGGCTTAAGTATTTTTTTATTTTTCAAACCTTTTGTCCCCTAGTTTCAATGATGAGGGATGATTTTCCTAATTGTGCACATATTGCACAGCAAAATTTAGCAGGTGTTTTATATATTTATTTTCATTTATTTTATCCGGACAAAATAATTTTGTTCGAGTAGATTTTTATCATTTTGTCTAACCAATATTATGTTCTTAAGTATCATCATGCCAAATAACTTTTACTATTATAATTTAAGCTGACAAGTTTTAGTCTTGGCAAAAACTTAAAAATTTCTTTTAGTTTTTGGAGGATTATTTTTAGAAACGTTATAATATTAAATCCCTTTTTCAAAATCCTTACAGCAAAAAAAATTGTGGCTTAATATTTTAGTAAAATTGAAATTAGTTAATACTGTGGAAAAAAAAATATAATTACATTTCAATAAATGTGTTAAATTTTAAAGTTGTTCAAATTAAGAATTTGTGGAAGCGATTGCCTGAAGACATATATACGTGTGTTTAGAAAAATTATTACGATTTTTTGTTACACAAAATCAACGCTGAACACAGATTTATCAATACTAATCATTCTACTTGACATATCAATATCATGTTTGGCGTTTTTTAATGATAACTGAACATTGACAGATGCTTTACATAATAAATGACTTACGGCTGCAGCAGCATGAAAATCCAATAATAAACAAAGAAAAAGACATTGCTGAAGGACAATATAGTGTCAATGAGTAAAAAGCAATATTTTATCATAAACCAATTGCAGAATATCACACGATATCATTTATCAAATATCGAGTGATGACATTATGAAGTTTAACAAGTGCTTGTTAGTTCGAATAATAATGTATAATGCCAAATAAATTATTCCAAAGAAATATTTTTTAGGGAATTATAAGTATATTGAAATCTTTAAGACACATCTTATAAGATAGAAATGGAAATAAACTATATATAAAGAAAGAGAGAGAGAGATTAGGCTCAAAGGATCTTGAATTATGACCAAATTGTTGCAGGTCCGCGATCTTCACCTCAACAGTTAAGTGATTTCATTGACAAAATTTTAAAACCAATTTGTCAAAAGATTCCATTTTTGTAAAAGATGGCATGGGTTTTTTAAATCATATCCCGTCGGAGGTTCCAGAAAATACTATCCTAACAAGTTTTGACGTTACAAGCCTTTAAACAAACATTCCACAAAAACTTGGTCTTGAAGCAGTAAAACACTGGGTATCTGGTGTAATAAATCCTAGGTTCAAAACAGGTTTTATAATACAATCTCTGAAACCATTCTAGAGGAAAACGTATTTCATTTTGATGGAGAAATGTACCGCTAAATCAAAGGGACAGCGATGGACACCAAAGTCGCCCTAACATTCGCGAATATGGTAATGGGATATTTAGAACAATAATTGTATAACAGAGTGAATGACGAATTAAGTGAGGATTTCCAAATATACTTACTTCATCAATGGAAAAAAATATCTTGATGATTTTTTTTTATTTTTTGGTCGAAATCTGCTAATGAACCTTGCTTATTCCACAATTTATTAAATTCCCTACACCCAGCCATAAATTCACAATAGAAAAAAAAAATGAAAAAGAACTACCTTTTTGAATATTGTCATGAAGAACGAAGGGCGAAAAGTCATTACAGATATTTTTACAAGAAAACAGATACTTACCAATAGCTACATTTCATTTTGCCCACACAAAACGAAATATTCCATATTGTATGGCAAAACAAATTTGCACAATCGTGAACGATGCAAAACTCAGAGATACATTTCTTTCTGAATTGAAATCATATCTTCTGAAACAAAATTAACCGATAAAGTAAATAAAAGATGAAATAAAAGAAAACAAAGCATTGAATATAACTCAGCTCGGCAATCAACAACCTCAACCAAACAAGGATGCAATGATTTCACTAGTAATAACACATAATCTGAATATAACCAACGCATTTAGTATAATTAAAAAAAATCATTCCGGTTTTAAATCATAGCGAAAAACTGAAGAATTTTTTTCCAGAGAAAGATTTTTTCATAGCCGCCGACAACTTAAAAATTTTAAAAAGCACCTACCTTGCGCCAAATTTATATCGGAGAATTCACAGACTTTCGAAATCAAAGGATACGTTGATCCAAGATGTGGAACATGTGATCTTATACAAAGCAGAAATGAACTGTTTTTTAAATGTGGTAAAATTTTAATATCAAAACAAAAATGAATTGCAAAACAGCAAACCTAATTTACTGCATTACATGCATAAGCTGTGGGGAACATTACATCGGACAGACTGGCAATAATATAAATGAACGTGTCCGTGTTCAATAACAACAGATCCGACACCCGGAATTACCCCAAATTCCTCTAAGTGAATATTCAGATATTTGTTAAAAAGTTAACTTTTAAATAATTCATTTTTACAAATGCCAATTTAAAGATGAGGAATTGAAGCTTTATTTTTGAAAACTTTCAAGCCTAGGTTATATCGGACATTGCATATTACGTCATAATAAATCAACAGGAAGGATATCTATGACGTCATAGACCCATAATTACCAATTATTCTTGAAAAGTCCTTTGAAGGATGAAAACGTTAGAATTAAAAACTTTACTTTACTTGGGAATTTTTTTTAATTTCTGTTATATTTACAATGTGCAAAGAACTTTAAATTACTTTCATATATATATATATATATATATATATATATATATATATATATATATATATATATATATATATATATAACAAACATACCAATCTTTGTCTATATCACAATCCCAAAAACAAAGTAAAAACTTTGCAAACTGGCAAAATATGTAATACACGTGAACTTCAATCAAGGAAGTGAGGCCGGGTGCTCTGAACGGTAAGTATATATATAAATATATATTTTCTTTGCAACAACCAAATCATTCAATAATATTTAATAATGAATTACAATAATTTCAAAAATATTGTTAATAAAAACTAAATACATTAGTATACGCAACAGTATTAAAGCTGCATTAAGTTTTCTAAAGAAAAAATTAAAACGGTGCATATCTAATTAATGCAGTTCCTTATAAACAATGTTGCATTTTGTTCAGCGACAAAAGCTCAAATAAATACAGAAAAAACAGTATTTAACCAGCAAGATGCAACATTTGGGATCTAATATTAGAACATGGTTACGTCATCAAAACTCGGGTCATTTAGACACGACTTTCAAAACGGTGAAATACGATAAATTAAACACAGAATTTCGTTGAATTTGTCATTTGTGACTTAGTAAAGTACATATAAAACAATTTCAAATACATCTGGATATTAATTAAGGACAATAAATGCAATTTATCATGTTACATCTTCGATTCTAGGATTTTCCGTACATCCGTGCGCATGCTCCAAGCTCATATTTACCATCGTAAAACACCGACCAACCGGTCATAGGATTCCGTTTATTTACAGCTAAAAGAAATTAAAATTTTAGAAAATGAATATCACGGATCGCGGTTTGGAGATATCTATTTTTAAAAATTATACTTTTAGAAACTCAAAAACAATTCAGAAAAACTTAATGCAGCTTTCATTCCTCTATTAATAGAAGTTATTTTTTAAATTGTAAACAACGGCAATGTCTTCGAGATCGGCAAATATTCACCTAGAAACATAAAAATACTTCAATTTTTTAGATAAAAATTTTGCAATAAAACGTTCAACTTGACATGTTCTGATATTTTTTCACAAAAATATTCAAGACTGTTAAATATTTATTTATAATTTTTTTTTATCTCTTTGTAATCCAAATGCAGAGAATCTCTTTTGTGCACCCCTTAAAAGTCAAAATTTTGGTACATACCTGAACCAATTTTTAAACTATTTGTTCCCAAAAAATATCAAAAAAATATATATAATTGTAGTCAGGCATACACTGCACACTGTCCTAAAGCCACTGCCGTATCTATGCTGAGTGATGCTAACTTTCAGTTACGCCACATCAAGCTTATGTCAGGCCATATAAACGAGGCCTCAGTTTACGGCTATAGTAGGGACTGTTCTGTTCACAGAAGAAACATGTCAGTGATACCCTGTCGGGTAATGTCCAGTCAAAAGCACTCCTACCGCTTGTTTTACTTTCAAGTCTCTGATTAGCCATTACAGCTACCACCGGTGGTATCATTAGGCTAAACGAAATCTCTTCGTCTCGCTCCCAGTCCATAGTTTGCAAAAAAAATATTATAAAATCGGTTTCAACCAAGAATACATTAATTCCATTTCATTAGTTGGTTCCACGGTTTTTTAAACACTGTTCATCAAGTTTTCTTTTGTAACGGGAAACGTCAACTTGTTAGTTGACGCGCGTGTCTAACAAACATATGATAGTCGTGCGTTGTTGTTGGTAAATGTGTTGTCACGAGATATAATATAGTACTTTTTTTCTCAAAGGATTTAATTGTAATTGTAATATGTTGACTGAAATTGACAAGATAATGAATAAAAAGATATCAATTTCAAACCTATTTCAGTTTTTTACAAGACATTTTATCGTCTGTTAAAGGTGACATTTAATGTATTATTACGCCGCAACGTTGTTACATCGATTTTCGGAAAATCAGCTCAGCAGTTCAGAAATTTAGGTCAGCTTAAAATAACTGTATAATTTCGAGTTTGTAATTATAAAAATTGAATTCACCGCTACGCAGTTTTACACAATTAGTAATAATTTTCACGTTGTTACACCCTGATAACAACGTAAAAAGTGAAATTCAATTCTGAAATAAATTTTGAAAACACATACTTCATTATTTAATGGGTGCTTAAAACGTTCAATAGTACTTTCAATAATATTTTTGCATGTTTAAAATCTAACTAAAATGCTAAAGAACTAATCTGTTTGACCTGGCATTACAAATTGAAAAGATTTCTTCTCATGAAGACTATAAGACATAATAAGAGAAATCGTTAAAAAAAATACAGACACACACGGGTTTTTAAACAATTTTAGAACGTCGACAACATAAACAAACTAGTAAACTAAACCGACAAGTAATTTTTTTATTTATCACATAACTAAAATAAAACTAAAATCATAAAGCGAAGGTCCTTAGCTTGTAAATGCATAAGGTTTGTATCTGGTATTGCGAATCGACATATCTCTGTCTTATATCATAAACCTAATACAGCATATTATTAAAGAATCGGAATAAGAAGTAACACCTGCGTGGCATCGGCGACTTTTATAGATACTGCATAAAATGGCTCCCAACACAAACCGATTGTAAAAACCACACTTCCTTTACATTTCATAAAACAATACCGACATGGACAGTTAAAATCACTGTATTAAATTGAATTTTGAGAAAAACGATAATTTTTAAGTTTTTTGAGTTATTGAATTGTTCAGTTAAGTTAAGTGGAACTTTCACACACACACAAAAAAAAAAAAAACGTTATCTCAATGAAACTACCTAGTTCCAAATAAATCAAGCTCTGCTAATTTTCAAATTTTTTGACATTACTATTTTCCTTCAGGCTTGGAACCATAGATATCCACCTTTTTGTTCTGAAAACAGAGTCTTTTGTTATCACTCGAAACATTCTTGCAGACGAAGGGATGGAATACGATGCGGTAGATGTAGGGTGTAATACTGATATCCGTTTAAGAATATGTCAAATGATTCGATATTGGTTTTTGTTTGACTGGTTATAACAGGCTAAGATCTTGATTCATACTATAATACTTAATGTTGTTAATTTAAAAATGAAATTTTGCGGACGCTTTCTTACATTCATGCGCAACGTTCACAAAATAAACATACTACAGAAATACATAAATACATTTGGAGGTGTGTTTGATTTTATTACATATACTTTTTATCATCCTTCAGCTGTTACAATTATCATAATTGTACTTAATGAACACAATATAGGATGTCAAAAAAAAAACACAAAAATTAACATTAATAATTCAACAAAAACCAAAATCCTAGAAAAATTTTCAGATATGTAATTTAAAAGTTATTTTAAATGATAAACTTATTAACACTTAATATCAAGGCAAAAATCTTGATGCATTATCTAATTATATCCCTGGCTTGACATTAGGGAAACAGAGTATTGTTTGCACGGTGTCAGGATAATGTAGTAAGGTGGTTGTACGTTTGGTTAAATAGCAATTAACCAAAACATCTGTAGTCTCTAGCGCACTTGTATACGACCAACAATAATTCACACTCGCACATCTCACCCACGCACAAAATTTGTTCTGAGATGAGACAATATCAATAAATAATCTTTTTCTTCTCGTAACGAATAGTATAAAAATTGCTGAAACGTCATTAATCAACATTTCACAATTACATAACTTTGCTTTAATCAAATTAATAGTAAAATATTTGGTCATTATATTGTAATTTCGAGTAAATGACTTTGAAATATTCGGAAAAAACTGTTATTGCTCCAAAGTTTAAAAAGTGAGTTTCATATCGGATAAGGAATGTGTGTAAATGTCTCTAATGTTGACTAGATAAAAACTTTGACTCTGTATAAACAATATGTTGTTATCATGTGTACATAATTGCTCTTAAAATTGAAGGTGACAGGTACAAGCATTGTATGTTTAATTTCATTGTTATTAAAACAGATTTATATAAATGTATTAAACTTTTTCTGAACATTTTAATAAAAAAGAAATAGTTGCATGAATGATAGGCTTCAAAAAATATATTCATTACTTCATATGCTAGTGACTTTTAAGACTTCTTGAAAGAAGCCACGCATTTTGCCATTTGTAATACGTGGGTTTTCATTTTATTACCAGATAGCCTCCTAATGACAAGGTTCCATTTCCGCCTCCACATCTCTAGCTGAAGTTTTCTCTGTACTTACTATTGATGTATTTCTTCTAACTCGCCAAAGCTTTCTTCGTGTATTCCTTACGAATCATCCACAAATAAGCAATGTCCTTACGCATTTTCCGACCTCCCATCTAATGAATTTACGTCAGATTTTATGCTGTCTATGCTTGTCTTTACTTGATAACATTTTGCGTATAACATAGCGAAATACTGACTTAGGTCATTGTTTTGATTACATTTTAATACCACAATCAACATTCTGTGAAGTTTGGATGTTTTGTGCCATTATTATACAGCCATTATGTTAACATTATACAAAAAACCGACGACAAGCACTCAAGGGCGTAGAAAGGAGAAACATTTTGCAAATACATTCTGAATGCTTAAAGTCACATTTTCCAATGTATATACACACAAAGTATAAAGATTACAAGCCTAGGAAGTTTTATGTCAGTAGGTAGCTTAATGCCTGTTCTAATGAATAAGTTGGAAGCATGCAAGCTACTCTAGACACGACTGTCTGTTATTTTTTTGAACAGGAATACTCATTATTTCGTTTGTTTTAAGTGTTTAAAATATTTTTAATATGACTGACTCAGACTAAAGAGGACTTTAACATGCTTTGATTGCTGCTTTCATCTTTAATATTGTTAAACAATTAATCATATTCCAAGAATAAAAAAACAATATTTACAAACTTATAAAAGTATTCTATTGACGTTTGTTTAAAAAACTATGTTTAAATTTAATTAAATTTTTACTATTAGATTCATCGATATTTAAAAGAATGAAGAAGTGTGCAAGTTGAGAAGAAACAGAATGACGACACCAACAACAATTACACCCAGAGTGTGACTGTTATTTCGTATATTATAATGCTTGTTAGAAAATATAATCTATACTACTTTGTTTTTGATGAATTAAGGATTATGTTTCTTATCATAAAAAACATGAAGCTTCTGAAAAATCCATATTTAATCGTGCGAAAAATGATATGTGTTTATATATATTTGTATGATTATAAACATTTCTAAAATCTCTTGGTTCTTGCTTTAGGACTAAACAATCAAGTGTATATTGAGACACTGACATCATTTGAGCACTGAATGTTTATGTGTTTTCATCAGCCATAATAAAGCTTCCAATGAACCTTTAGACAAGATATCTACTGGAGGCATAAAATGTGTCCTAATTCATCATTTTTACAAGGCTTATACAAAATCACAATTAATTATTTGATGTGAGATTTCCTGTTCGATAAAACAGCAAACCTAATCGGAAGCTTTTTATATTAAAAATACCAAATAATTTGTGAAAAACGATTAAAAATTTATCAGGAGAATTTAAAAAATCGTCAAGCTTGTTGTATTGATTACAAATTAAGATTCCAAATATTGAAATAAAACAAAAACTAAGAAATGCAAAATATGATATCAAGCAATAATTTAACTTGAAATGAAAATAATATGTTAATATAGTATAACATTTTTTCTGCAAACCATTTTCGTTTGAAAAAATATTTTTCTAAAAAAAACTAAATATAAGTTTTAGGGAAAATGACAGGAACGTATTTATCTGTGTGATTAAAATTATTTGAATTATTTGCCTCTTAAACACAATAACCATAGTGACTATAATATGTTGTTTAAGAAAAATTACTGGATCGTTTTTGTATTTATCTTTAAAAAAGGTGCGGTGAAATTATGCAAAAACATACTAGTTCGTGTCCAAATCACAATCTCAAAAGCAAAGTAAAAAAATTAAACACCGGTTAAACAAGTAAACTTCCACCAAGAAAGTTAAGCCGCGTGCTAATTAACTCACCATCTGCAAAAAAAAAAAAAAAAAAAAAAAAAAAAAAAAAAAACATATGGGAGTAAAAGAATGGACGTCGAACTTGTCTTTTTGAGTTTGGAAAAGGCAACAATATACTAATCATCAATAGCAATGACGACCATAAAACTTTAAAGGGCCTTGGTATGCGTAGGCTTTCAACATTCCCGAGTCAACAATTTATTCGTTGAGGACAGTCTTCTTAGTTTTAACAAGCTCTAACAAACCGCATTAACTGTGAAACACATACCGATGCACAGTAGAAGTTTAAAAGTTACATCAGAGAAACAGAATGTTGAAAATAGAAAAAAATGAAGTCATCATAGTTATTAAACAGCTTTAAATATAGCTTTTCCTGAGTGTCAATACTGTTATTAATAAAACAAATATAAAGCAGAATATGGAGAATATGTATTATCATTTATTTTAAGGTCACTGGGGAAAATGACATTTATACATTCTCTCAGGTCTGGATTATTAATATATATATATATATATATATATATATATATATATATATATATATATATATATATATATATATATATATAAGTAAGTATATGTTATTAAGTTCATTCTTTTAGCGAGAGTCTTCTCGCCATATTGGACAATGTCTTCTTTTTTAATTTTAAAACGTTCTTCTGCTTTTCTGCTTCTTATCAATACTAAACAACATATCATTTAGCAAAGATGCACAATTTGTATTCGTTGGTATACCGTTTGTCACACATTTAGGCAACCCATCAAATTTGTTGACCATAAAAACTGTAACCTTTTGTTGATGGAATCTTAAGTTTATTTATTTATTTATTTATTTTTGCAGTCTGTATGGTGTTTTACAAAATAATCGGAATCCCTGTTGAGCACTTGAAATTTATATCATTGCTTACCGCTTCTGAAAAACAAGTCAATGATTAGCTTAAATGTTTGTTCAGTTTTGAATAAGAGTATTGAAAAAATTAAAGTATTTTATACTTTATAATTCTCAACAAAGATGAAGTATTACAAAATTGTTTCAAATTCTTTAGAATTTTTAAGAATCCATATTTAGTTGATGCTGGATGAAAAATACCCTTTCCTCTGAATAAATTTGAAGACTATCCTTGACGAAATTTATTTCGATTAATATGATTAAGCAGTACAGATAGTAGAACCTGCTATGTATCTTTCTTTGTATGGATTCCTAACCCAAAGCTTTAAACAATTAGGAAACCTTAAAAAAGAAGGTAAACAAGATTCGTGATGTACATAAAATGACTAACTGCATGGTCAAACCGTCCATCAATACAAAATTGTTAGTATGTTTGAGCCACTCAATGAAATGAATGCAGTTCAGATGAATAAAAATAAAATATGTTATCTATTTTGATTAGTTTTTTATGCGTGATGCATATTTATAATATATATTTGTCTTTTAAATATTGAAAAAAAGATCTCTAAATTTCAGAAATAGATATATTAACTGGATATATTTTACTTACCATAGATCCTTTTATTCTCAAAATTGGCTTTGCACGTGACGGGTGTAGCTAGCTAGACAGATAGTGCTTACCCTATCGGAGCACCCGGCCTCACTAACTTGATGAAAGTTCCCGTATATACTTAATTTGCCGATTTTCATTTTTCTTTGGGGGGGGATTGTGATTTGGACATAGACTGGTATATTTGTGTTCTATTACAACAGCTATTGTTATTCAATATTTGTTTTTATATTAACATTTGAAAACATAAAAGAACACATAAAACAGGGAATGAAAATGATAATTAAAAGACGGTGAAAAAGTAACAAACATGTTAAAAAACTTATACGTATAAAGTTTCTATAGTAGTTTGTTTCAAGTGGTATCACTTCAGAAATATTGATATTTTCATTTATTCATATTAAGAATTAGGTCATTGGATCCAGACTTATATGCATTTGTGAATGTATTTCACGTCCCAAGACTCCAGTTAAACTAACTTGCTAACTAATTTGATATCTTGTTCTGCAATCTAATATAATAAATATAATTTCAGTTTCTTAAACATAAAATTATAGCCACAATTATAACACATTTAAGAACAATACATATGCTTATCAGATTATAAGCATATTTTAGATATGATGGAGACAGCTGACATTTAAAATTCAACAATGCATATGCGTTATATCCATATTTTTACCTTTTTTATCATTATGTATCCATAAACTTTTTCGATCCATATCGTCAATAATGAGGAACAGATTTCCGAAATGTGCACATATAGCACATCAAAATTAAATAGGGATTCTTATTACATTTTTCAACCACTGAGCTGATACTGTTGAGGTAAATACCTCCAAGGCTCCCAAAAAGTATCGTTTTACTCACTAGTCAGTATGTTGTGTTGACGAAAATACACACTGTAGAAAAATTTTCAGTCGTTTAATTGTTTAAATAACTTTTTCCCCTTACACAAAGCATTCTTTAGCTGGATTGGAGTAATTAAATTTTGAAACTTTGAATTCATGAATTACCATCCGTGTGGCATATTAAATTTCTTTTTGTATCTATCAAGTTCTATAGCTCCAGTGTTTCTAATAAAGAGTGACTGTCCGAAGTGTTCATATACGACACATCAAAATATGTATTTATTCCCCATTTGCCATTTGTAGAATTTTGTCATTTGTTGTATTTCTATAATATTGTTATTGCGAAAATAGGGATCGCCTTTGAAAATAATAAACCCATTTAGCTAGATGTTTAAAACATTGATCACACTATCGACATCTAATTTTAAATTCTTAATTTCATATATTTATAAAATTTTATCAAACTATTTTCTATGCGATTGATAATCGAGAAGTTAGGAATAGGTTTCTGTATCGACAAATTGTATGAAAAAGAGAGTATTAAACTTAGATAAATTAAATGCTATTGTATAGGATTTATAGATATCGTAATCAAGACAACATATAGCCAATTGAGCTAAAAATGACGATTTTCTTCTATTAAATTTTATTTTAGTCTAAGGTAATTCTTTTACTTCTTTTTAAATTGATTGAAATACTTTTTGTGTATATTTTGAAGATTGTAACATGACTTGACATAACACACACACACACACACACACACACACACACACACACACAATTTCGCAGATGCAGCAGTAACTTTTCCAAATAAAAGTTCTATACATTTCTGTAAATATTAATGCTAGGGTGTACATAGTTTATTCCTAAATATTTCAGTTTTAGAAATAGATTATTAAATCAGTTATAAGTACTTATATAGTGATTACAATATATTATTGTTATTATTATTTTAATTTCTATTGCCATTTTTACACTGAATGATTTTATTTAACTCGTAGAAGCACCTGCATTTTGTGTTGTATTACAGTTTTAACATTTAGCAAAAATAGTAAAAACTTGTAATTTTCTCTAAAGATCAGGAGAAGCTTACATAAAATATTTCGTATTGCTTGGGTAATCATTTATTTTTTTTAAATTTAATTGGGAAACAATATTTTAAACAGAATACTGAAGTATATTTTATATATCTTTAGCAAACGGCAATTAGACAAGTAAAAAATTGGCTGTTGTTCTTATGAAAAAATAGCTCTCCGTGAACGCAATGTCACTATATATATATATATATATATAAAACACATGATGAAAAGGCATCTTTAAGGATCCTTAAAGCCTCCTTAAAGGCTGTCTTAATTGTCCCTTTAAGGACCTTTCAGGGGGCTTTAAGGATCATTAAATATGCCTTAAAGGAGTCTTTAAGGACTCCTTAAAGATCCTTAATGGAACTGAAATTTTAAGGATCTTTAAGGAGGCTTTAAGGATCTTTAAGGAAAAAATTTATATTTTTCCCTTTTTTTTTAAAAAAAAAAGCAATGACATTTTATTTTTAAAAAACTATAGCCATTTATTAATTTTGAAAAAATAAAGTGATAATAAATTATTTTAAAATAGTTGCGAATTATATACAGAAAGAGATAAAAGTCAGAAATTGAATATATAGAAAAAGAGAGCTGTTTGGGTTTTTTTTTTAATTCATTTA
>JARBDR010000597.1:0-61748 GCA_029721355.1 Tegillarca granosa
TAGTTTTTTGGACTTTGATCAAACTTTTTATGAAAAACCTGAACTTCTTGCCCAATACTTACTTTAATTCACAAACTGTTTCAATCTCTTCCTTAAAGAAATTTTTTCATTGTTTCAGAGAATGAATGGTCAAGACCTGTTATATTACACATTGCGTGTTCTGTATATAACGTTTACAAATTTTATTGGTATCCCAGCATACATAACATGGTACTTTCTGCTATTTCCTCTGAGGAAACTTAACCCTCGGTTATACTGGAAAATAGAGGCCGTGTTGTTTAAGTCGTTGCTGGGTATCATATCTGGATGGATGTATTCCGGAGGATACAAACGTAAGTATAATGTTTTTTTTCCATTTTTAAATGCCACATGGATTTAAGTAAGATGGTGATCATCTGTTTTATTTTAATTTCAACATACCTTTTTAACATTGCATTGCATACAATTTTGGTCTGTTTGAAGTATTCTTATGAAACTGCTAAATGACATGCCACTTAGTGATATATGACTGAATTACTGTACCATTTGATCAATAGGGTCCTTCAAAGGAGACTTTAAAAACCAATGCCCCGTGTCACGCCCGGGGATGGCATGCTTAAAAAAAAAAAGTCCCTGCACATTGCCCTAAGTGCACTGCAGAGGTAAAAAATTTCTGCCACTTCACCAATAGCTGGTGAAGTCTCGATATAAGTGAAATATTCTTAACTGGGAAGTTAAACCTTATTAATTCAAATCAGATCTGATCAATACACTCAACATGTTTTGTGAATATGTAAACTGGTGCAATTCCATCCAATGGGAATAATTGTTCCACATAATTGTTTGTGATGCAATTTCATCCAATGGATTGTAATTGTTTCACACAAATATTAGGGGGCCCCAGTTGCTAAGAAATCAAATAATTTTTCTTATTTACATTTTAATTTTAGTTATTGAATCAGGAGATGACTTGAGTGATATATATGACACGGAATCCATTGTTATGGTTAACCACCAATCATCATCTGATGTGCCTATCGTCATGGCAAGTTCACATCCTAAAGGAATGGTGTGTGGTCAGCTATACTGGATTATGGATTACATATTTAAATTTACAAATTTTGGATGGGTGTCGTATTTTCATGGGGATTTTTTCATTTTACAGGTAATAGTTAATACAATTTAAAACAGTTGTTAATTTACAATTTAATCAATGATTGTCCCATCGAGAGTATGATTAAATACTGTTGGAACTGTATTACATGTATAACCTTATATCAGAATCTAGTGTTGGAGCTATGTATTACTACACTTTATTAGCTCACCTGGCCGAAGGCCATGGTGAGCTTTTGCAATTTTGGTGTCCGTCGTCATCCGTCATCTGTCATCAGTCGTCCGTCCGTAAACTTTTCACATTTTTACTATCTCCTCTGAAACCATGAGACCAATGTGAACCAAACTTTACAGGAATGATGTATGAATGGTCCTTTACTAAGATTGCCGAAATTTTCCGGATCCACCAAAAAACATGGCTGCCAGCGCAGGACATAGATTAACATTGGACCCTATGGGAAAAAGCATATATTGGCTATCATGTCTGAAGCTACTGAAGTAAATTGAAACAAACTTTGCAGGAATGATGTATGGATGGTCCTTTACTAAGAGAGGTGAAATTTTCCGGATCTGCCAAAAAATATGGCTGCCAGTGCAGGACATAGTTTAACATTGGACCTATGGGAAAAGCATATGTTGGCTATCTCCTCTGAAGCTACTGAAGGCAATTGAACCAAACTTTACAGGAATGATGTATGAATGGTTGTTTACTAGGATTGCTTAAATTTTCATGATCCGCCAAAAAATATGGCTGCCAGTGCAGGAGACAAAGTTTAACATTAGACCCTTTGGGAAAAGCATATATTGGCTATCTCCTCTAAAACTACTGAAGGCAATTGAACCAAACTTTACAGGAATGATGTATGGATGGTTCTTTACTAATATTGCTGAAATTTTCTGGATCCACCAAAAAACATGGCTGCCAGCGCAGGACATAGATTAACATTGGACCCTTTGGGAAAAAACATATATTGGCTATCTCATCTGAAGCTACTTAAGCAAATTGAACCAAACTTTGCAGGAATGATGTATGGATGGTCCTTTACTAAGAGAGGTGAAATTTTCCGGATCTGCCAAAAAACATGGCCGCCAGCGCAGGACATAGTTTAACATTGGACCCTTTGGGAAAAGCATATGTTGGCTATCTCCTCTGAAGCTACTAAAGCAAATTGAATCAAACATTGCAGGAATGATGTATGGATGGTCCTTTACTAAGTTAGGTGAAATTTTCCGGATATGCCAAAAAACATGGCCGCCAGCCCAGGACAAAGTTTAACATTGGACCCTTTGGGAAAAGCATATGTTGGCTATCTCTTCTGAAGCTACTTAAGCAAATTGAACCAAACTTTGCAGGAATGATGTATGGATGGTCCTTTACTAAGAGAGGTGAAATTTTCCGGATCTGCCAAAAAACATGGCCGCCAGCGCATCAAACATTGCAGGAATGATTTAAACATCTTCTACAAAGATTACCTGGCCCAGGTGAGCGATACAGGCTCGGCCTTCTGAGCCTCTGGTTTAATATTAGAGTTATTTCATACTGTGGACCCCAGCATGAGTTTAGAATCCAAAGTTAGAGCTGCATCATTCTGCAGGCCAATGCATGAGTAATATAATCTATTGTTAAAACTACACTGTACCATAGACCTGGTATCAAGTCCAGTATTATAGCCAATGTAACAATGTTAAAGCTGTGTAATACAGCTGGCCCAAAGCATGAGTGTCAGAACTAGTTTTAGACCTTTGTGATACACTTGGCCCCAGCATGAGTATCAGAGCCAGTGTTTACAGCTGTGTCATACACTCGACTCCAGCATGAGTATCAGAGCTAGTGTTAAGCCTGTGTCATACACTTTGACATGAGTATCAGAGCCAATGACTCCAGCATGAGTGTCAGAGCCAATGTTAGAGCTGTGTCATACACTTTGACCCAACATGAGTATCAGAGCTAGTGTTAGACCTTTGTCATACACTTGCCCAAACATGAGTATCAGAGCCAGTGTTAGAGCTGTTTCATACACTTGGTCCCAGCATGAGTGTCTGAACCAACGTTAGAGTTGTGTCATGACCAAAGTATTGGAAATAATATCTAAAGCTGTAACAAAAGTATCAATATAAAATATAAAATGTGACAGTTGCATGTAAATGCCATATCTTTAGTCCTAGGTTTGACTTCTGTATGCTTTTGATTAATTTGTTTTGGGACAAAATATGAAAAAAAAAAAAAAAAAAAAAAAAAAAAGAAAGAAAGAAAGAAAGAAAGAAAAAGAAAAGAAAAAAAGCTCTTGAACTTCACTTGGGTTAGTATCAGTAAGTTATATGTTATTTTAGATAGACACTGAATACCGGTAATTATTCTAGTATGTGAACAAAAGCTTTTAATATTAATTTTATATTCAGGGTAAAGAACACCGAAATACACAACTAGTTTTACTGAAGAAACATTTACAAGAGTCTTACTTATCTTCATTCAAGAAGTGGATTGTCTTGTTTCCTGAGGGAGGATTTCTGTATAAAAGAAGACAGCGAAATCAAGAGTAGGTCTAAATTACTATTGTGTTTGTTTAAAATGTTTCAGATGTTGGTGGCCAAGCAGTTGGCTTTTGATAATTATTACCATGTGTTTGTTAAATATAATTGAGGTGGAATGGAGCAGAGTATTGGTTTTTTATGCCCCAGTCAAGACTTTTTTTACTTATAATAATGCAGTCAGTTCTAGGATGGTGGAGGAAATTGGAGTACCCGGAGAAAACCACCAACCTTGAGCTAGTTAAACTGATAAACATTCTCACAATAGGATCTGCCAGAACAAGATTCAAACCTAAACAGTGAGGCACTGTGATCTGTAAGTGATAACTATTTCTGTGTTTGTTATAAATGTTTTGAGGAGTTAGTGAATGCATGGTAAAGGCTTTTTTATCATAATAAACGCTGTTTGTTTGTTAAGACAAGCTTATTTGTTTATTCAACTCCCCACTTGACTTTAAACAATCAATTGAGAATAGCACTTGAATTGTTTATATTTTCAGGTATGCCAAGAAAAATGATTTGCCAATTTTGGAGCATGTTACCTTTCCTAGAACTGGTGCTATTAAAGTTATACTGGATACATTGTCATCAAACAATAGCAGCAGTACTTCTAATGGATTGGTTGCAGGTGAGTGAATCTTTTACTCTACTTTTATGATTCATATGATAAAAAATGATGTGGCATAGGAAGATGTGAATCGGTAGACTTTCACTGTAAACTGGAAAATTACTGTGTCAGCTAATATTGGCCAGATTCATGATTTCAAGATATTCATGTACATGTTTAAATGTTTATTTGCGCATTGTCGGTTGATGGCAAGTCCAAATGCAAGTGAATTTCCACAAAATGAAATACATGTTTTCATGAAAGTTTTATCTATACACCTATCTATACTCACCCAATTTTTACATGAAAATAAAACCATTCTGAAAATTTCCTGATTTACAATACCAAAGTCTTCTGCACTGGACTGATTTGTAGCAAACTTTGTATTGAAGGAGGTCCTCAGTGATTTTGCCATGGCTGTTAAAAACTACCTTCTACCTTTCAGATTGGAAAAACTTGGGAGTGTTTTTTTATTTGCTCAGAATTTTGAAGTTCATTGTAAAGATTTTTTATTATGACAATATCTTAACATTTTCTGTCTGCCTGGACAGTTTTAGATAACTGGATATAACTTAAACTATTTTATTGTGTTTCACTGTTGGCTTTTGGGAATTTCAGTGGTCAGATTGGGAAATTTTAGTTATATTTCTCCAGGGGAAACCTTTATTCTGAAGTAATTTTAGCAAACAAAATAACTGTCCCAGTTTGGCAATAATAAAATTTATTTTCATGATTTTAATTCCTTTTTTATGATCACTATAGCTTTTTTTGTGCAGCTTTTATATTTTAGCATCACTTTTATATTCCGACTTTAAGTATCAATAGCAGGAATATCGGTTTCCTGTTTGAACATTTTAAAATTCACCAGTCACATTTGTTCACCTTTTATATAAATAAATTTTTTAGGAACAAATTCATCAGCTCGTCCTGTGAAATGGATTATAGATATGACAATAGGATACCCGAATGCAGAACCACTTGACCTTCATGGAATGTGTATCGGATATTGGTCTCCCAGAGATATCCGTGTTCACTACAAAGCTTATCCAGTTGATGATATACCTCATGACACAGAAGGTTTGACAAAATGGTTATACCAAAGATATATAGACAAAGAACACATGCTGAGTGAATTCTACAAAAGTAATACGCCTTTAGATGAATCAGATACGGAAAAACGAAAGTTACCGAGAGTAAAACGATATCAATTACAGCTAGATAGCGTAGGGATAGGATTTTATCATGTATTTAATTTTATTTCTACCTATTTGTTCTGGAATTATATATACTGCTATATATTTGGTACATTAGGATGGCTACTGAGCTTTGTATTTTAACCCTCCTTCCTCCTTTCCCCATCCAATAATCCTAATGATTGATGTGCAATAATTAAGTCTAAATCTTGCCATTGGTGCTAATTTAAAATTGTTTTAGAATTAGTACACCAAATTGATGACAATAAATGGAAATGTTAATTATGTATAGATGTTTGAAAAGTGAAACTTTTTCTGAATATTTATATTAATGCTATAAAAAAATTCTATTTTAGAAATTTCAGAAATCATGAGATATAGTATACAGTAGCTTTTGCATTTTAAACCATGCAGCTGTTTTTAAGGATTCCCAAAATAAAACCTGGATATATAGTGGTACATGTATTCTTATTGATTCTATAATGGGGATCATCTTGTGCTGTTTTGTATCAGTACAACATTTTTTCTCTGTAACTTTTCATTGTTTTTAAAGTAGAAAGATTTTCTGTTAAATGCATTCCTTTTGCCCCAGTTATTTTCATGTAACCTATCTATGGTGGTCAGTGGTCAATCCAGACAAAATACGCTATAAAAAGGTTTACAAAGTTTGTTGAATTATCTCCCCTTTCAAAAAAATTCAAAAAAGGATGATTATCTCCCCTTTGTAGGTTCATCAATTTTTTTACTAAATCTAAAGCTTACATCTCATATAAGTTGTGAAGTGAAATATTTTTATGCACCCATAAAGATCAAATTGTACATAAAAACATATAAGCAATGTATCAATGTGATCAGTTTCACTGTTTTACAGACAGTTCTGATACTGTATTAAAAGTAGATTTTTGATTTTTCACAATTTTACACTGTAATGCATATATTTGTAAAATACTGGTAACAATAATAATAATCATAATAATAATAATAATAATAAAAGAAAATATCCAAATTGTTTTTCATAAAATTTACCTGATTCATATTTTATACTTTTAAACACAATTCATTCAATGTGCCCATTAACAGTGATTTTCCTTTAAAATCCATTCTATCTACGCATTTTACATCAACCAAACATCACAAACAACCCTTACCTAGTGGCATTGATGATTGTATGGTCTTAAGCTCATGCTTTCGGTTCACAATGCCTCTAACTGCCTATGTTGTGAATCCCACTCAGGTAGATCCTAGTGTGAGAAAGTTTGTCTGTTCTCTTGATCAGTTGTTTTCTTCAGGTACTGTGGTTTCCTTCACCATCCCAGAACTGCCTGCCTGAATACAGTTGAAAGAATTCGTGACTGGGGCATTAAACATCATTACTGATCTCTTGCCTTACCTTGTAAGCACCACCACTATATTACATTTTAAGTTTATATCCCTCTACCCCTCATTAAGATTGCTATGGTAAATTGACCAAAATAAATTACTTAAAAGCTTATGTATCAAATAGCCAAATCAATTTGAAACAACCCTCCATTCTAAAGCGTGTTGGAAGGCTAGGGGATTGGAAGGAACAGTACATATATGAAATTCTAAAAGTAGGAAATTAGTAATTCTTGTCTGATTAATATTGACACTAAACTTAATCTTGAACTGTAAATTTTTCCCATTTTGACAATCAAATTGCCTTTTTCAGATGGTTGTGTTGTTTCTAAAAAAATTTTATTTTTGTTAAACTACTTTAAGGAATACATGTTAATTATTTTTCAAGACATTTGTTTTGGTTAAATTAGTTGAGCATGTTTCTGTGTTTAGACTATTATAGATTCAATATATATTATAAAAATTTGGTTTTTTTTCCTGTTTAATGAAATTAGCTTGCGTAACCCTTTTTCATATGCAATTTTTGTTACTGTAGAATCCTTTTCAAAATGAGGTCAAAAAGTCATGACCCTCTTTTTGACTTGATAAGACTGTTTTAATAAGGCATGTGCTCTGATGAACCTTTTGTTATTTTTCAAAAAAAAATTTTTGCGATTTTAATCAATTTTATTTCAAGAAAAGACTTTTTTTAATGTAGTTGTTTTTATTTTAGGGCACAAAACATTTCATCAATTTATCAGTCATGGTGTGATTGTAATTAAGATGATGTATGTAAGATTCCATACACTGCCATTCATATTCATAAATACCTGTTCAAATTTATATTTGCCCTATGTTTATATCAAAATTACCATGTTAAATTTTTATTCATAGAACTGAAATATTTTTGATTTATTTGAAAGTGACATCTTAATTTAATAATATAAATATATGCAATAAAGTGGGTTTTTTTCTTGAAAAAAAAAACAACAGACAAACAAACACACAATTTTCATCTAATTTTTTTTTTTTTTAATTTTGGAAAAAAAAAAACAACTTGGAAAAATATATGATAAATATGATACTTGCATGTATTTTAAAATAAATACACCCAGCTTTATAGGACCGTGTGTCAACAGTTGAGCTTTATGAAGTTTTTCAGTTGGTAATGACATGGCCAGTTTTAAACATGTATAATAATTTATGAATGGCAGTGCATGTAGTTAAAGTATTATGATACTTGTTTTTAGTCATTTACTTGTGTTTCATTTATTTGTATATAAGATAGACATTTATTTTGTGTAATTTTTATGTTTGACTTTACAATAAAGTCATGTTCAAATTTTAGTATGATATATTGACTATTGTGTATAATAATTTTTTTAAAATCACATTTGTTGATTTATACATATATCGAATAAGGAAAATTCGGCATGTTTTATTTTTTAATCACATTTCCTGATAAACTATAGAATTAGGAAAATTGGTCACATAAAAACATCTTTGAAACACTCCGGAACAATTTTGACAATCATTACATTTTCTGCAAAAGAAAAAAAAAAAACAAACTGTGTTTCCCAGATTTAGAACATGGTGGTTGTTTTAAAAGCCATTGCGAACCAAACATTCAGGAGGAAATCTTTATTTTATATCATGCCATTTGTTTTCTATCAAAATAGCAAAATAAATTAATGACCACCTATATTAACTTCAAATTAATTAAATGCTGATTCAAAATAAAATTGAAGAAAGAATCTAAAATATTGTTGTCCGTTAAAGTATTTAGATATTAGCATTTCCATTTAGCATTCTTTTTTTATGATACAGGGCAATCGATCTGCTAAATTGGGGGCTGAAAATGGGCCCCATTTCTAAGGTTAAAAAAACTCAGATATTTTGGTGATATTTGCCAATTTTTCTCCTGTACATTAGAGCATTTTCTTGTCTGTTAATATTCACCACAACCATAAATTCAAAATATTCTGGTACTTTTATTTTTGCAATTTTGGATTATTTCCAAAGCAAATGCAGGTAAATTACTTCTAAATAAAGTATTTGTGAATGTTTCATTTCCACATCTTATTTTTCTTGGGGCCTCGGTGGCCGAGTGGTCTAAAGCATGCGCTTACGGATCACAGTGCCTCTCACCGCCTGGGTTAGAGTCCCACTCAGGACAGATCCTTGTGTGAGAAAGTTTGTCAGTTCGCTTGCCGAAGGTCGGTTGTTTTCTCCGGGCACTGCGGTTTCTTCCACCATCCCAGAACTGACTGCCTAGAAATAAGTGAAAGATTCTTGACTGGGGCGTAAAACACCATTACTCCACTCCACTCTTATTTTTCTTATGAATTTACATGAAAAATAAAATGATTTGTTAAAATTTCCTGATTTACATTAAATTTAGTAAATATTATAGCTTTTGCATTTCTAATATGAATTTTACTTCAACAATTTTTCTCAAAATTGCTTGAGACAATAAATGCTTATTTCCTAATTCCAAGTACATTGTACTAAAAGGAGTTTTGACAGCCCTGTGCTATTCTTTCAGTATTAAGAATCTTACAGGGAAAACTAGTTTATTATTTCATTCTGTGAATGCAATTCATTGTATTTAGTCATTCCATGTTGATTAATAAAAAAAAGTCCACGCACATATTTATACAGATATATTCATATACAGTTGAAGGTTTTATGTGGTATAATAATACATGAAGTAACATTTTTCAAATGTTAATTTTTGTTGTTGTTGTTGCTATAATCACTGTATTTTTAGTGGTGTATTTATTTTCATTCGTTCCATTTTAGATACAGCAAAAATGCGAAAGCTTTAAAATAGATAGTTAATTACCAGCCTGAGGATTTTTTCTATACATAATATATAAATTGCACATTTCTCTAAACTATGCCTGTTATGAAAAATGTAATATTTGGTTCCATGATAAAACCTTTGTTAACGTTTAAATTCACTGGAAAACCTGCTGCTAGTTTGATCTAACAAAGATCTTATTTTAGAACATTGATCACTGGATTCTTTTTTTCCAAGCCAAACTACATGTCTATTTACAGCCATTTTTCCATCTGAGCACGGCTGATTCAAGATTGTCAAGTTGGCCCTTGTTTTTTTGCTCACCTAACCGAAAGGTCATGTGAGCTTATGGCATGGCGCGGCGTGTGTATGTGCGTGCGTGCATGCGTTTGTAGCGTTGTTAACACCTATTTTCAACTTCTGCACAGATTTCAATGATACTTGGTCAGAAGCATATATGGGTCGGTGCAATTCAGATTTGTTCATGGTGTTGCCATGGCTACTAAAACTAGGTCAAGGTGACCTAGGGGTCCAAAAATCTTAAAAAATCTTCTTCTCCAAAACCAATGATGGGAGAAAAAATCTGATGTGATATTTGGCGTCTCTAGGGTCTTAAGCCTATAGTTTGTTCATTTTGTGAAATTTGGTTGAAAAATGGGTTACGTGTTTTTGCATTATATTTAAAAAATTTCGTAAAATGGCTTCAAATTGTTATAACTTGACTATTTGAACAGATAATGACATGGGGTTTTCAATTTTGACTTTTTCTTGAAATGGCCTTTAAATTAGGGTCAAGGTCACAAATCAAGGTCATGACCTAATTTGTGATTTATGCAGTTTTAGGAAATTTTCTTGCAAATAATAAGAGATACATGACATCAAATCATTGTTAAAATGTTCAGCATGACAAAATTTCAAAAGGTACCAAGTTTCGTAACTATATGATAATCCATGTAGGAGTTGTTGCCCCTGAAATGTTATTTTTGCCTTTTAAATACCAAAATTGTGCATTAGCTTGAAAACTATAATATTTTTGTATAGGCATGTATATTAGAATATTGTAGGTATTGTGACAATGATCATTTTGATATATGTTTCAAGGTCATATGATCAAAGGTCAAGGTCACAGATGCAGAAGAAGACATAAATTGCTAATTATCTTGAAAACTATCACCTTTTTGTATAGGCATGTATATTAAAATATTGTAGGAATTGATATGGCGATCATTTTGCTATATGGTTCAAGGTAATATGTTCAAAGGTCAAGGTCACAGCTGCAAAAGAAGACATAAATTGTGTATTATCTTGAATTGTATAGGCATGTATATTAGAATATTGTAGGTTTTGTGACAACGATCATTTTGATATATGGTTCAAGGTCATATGTTTAAAAGGTCAAGGTCACAGCTGCTAAAGAAGACTTAAATTGTTAATTATCTTGAAAACTGTTAACTTTTTGTATAGGCATATATATCAGAATATTGTAGGTATTGATATGAGGATCATTCTGATATATGGTTCAAGGTCATATGTTCAAAGGTCAAGGTCACAGCTGCAAAAGAAGTCAAAATTTGCTAATTATCTTGAAAACTATTAACTTTTTGTATAGGCATATATGTTAGAATATTGTAGGTATTAACATGGCGATCATAAATGGTTGAAGGTCATATTTCAAAGGTCAAGGAAATAGTTGCATAAATATACAGAAATTTGTAAATGATTTGGAAATTATTCATTGCATATACAGTTACTTCATGCATATTATATAATCTACTTATAAATGAAATGTAAGTAGATATATTTCTGATTAAGTTTTGTGGAAGTTCTTAAGAAAACTGGTAAAGTTTTTGTACCTAATATATTGTCTTTTGCGCTTTGCAAACAATTTTGGACATATACTCAGGTGAGCGTTAAGGCCCATGGGCCTCTTGTTTTCTTTGCAGAATCTGTTGTCATTCTTGCACAAACGTGTTTTCTTTCTACTGTTGCCATTGTTTACATACATTTAGATCTTTCATGCATGCACCAAGCAGATAAATAACATTTTATTGAGTTGACCTATGCTTTTAGGATTTCCATTTATTATGGACTAATAAGAGTGAACTTAAGGAAATGAATCACACAGATCATAAAAACAACTATTTTATATTGATAAAAAAGTATTTTTAGAATTTTCTTTTTAGTAATGGGTAAGCTTAATTCAGCTTTAATATTAAGTCTAAATGTTGCTTACTGTTTCATTTTACTTCGCTTTGAAAATCCTTGAAGTACAGAAAATCCTATTTTAAAGGCCTCATCTGTATAAAGGATGTGTTATGTGTCTTTGTATGTTAAAACTGACAATGGTGCTAATCTTTAAATTCTAGTCCTTGGTAAATACATATATGAAGTTTTTTGGGTGATTCTCATGTAAAGATGATGAGCAGTAAATAAATAAATAGAAAAAAATTGACATAAAAAGCAATATTTTATGTGTTTGCAAATTGATGACAGGGTAAGCGGTACATATACTGTAGAATTTGTGAGTATCACATTTTGAGTGCTGAACCCTTAAGCCTTATTTCATGAATATGTAAATTTGCTTTCACAATCCATGTAAATATTGAAATTTGTGATCAGTAGACAGTTATAGTGAAACCAATATGCTAAATGGCTCCTTCAAGCCTTTGAAGAGCTTCATGTTAAAGAAAATTCTTTTATTTGTAAGGCATGTGGGCTAAGGCTGGTATTTCAGAAAAAATATCCATGTAATTATGTACAATGTACTGTATAATTCCTACCGCAGGATTTAGTGAAGACTATAGTTAAGTTTTTGTTCCTTTTTTTCTTTTGATATGAGTTAAACACATGTACATGTACTAAAATAATTATGAAATGTTTTTGAAATTTCCCGAGATGTATTAAATTGTACAAATGTACTGGTATATTGTATGTATTTAGTTACTGGTTGTCATATGAAGTCTATTGTATCTAATATGGCATGTTCGATGTAATTTCACGGTTACAGTTGATTACCAGCATGTTTTAAATTCGGCTGTTTAATTTTCGGGATTCTGGGAATATTTGTGTGATATATGAATTTGCGACCAAGAGTTTTTATGAAGTTACATATTAATAAATCCCTCATGTGAGTTAACTACAGTATACCATGCTTTTGCTTTTGATAATCATAACCAACGTCATCTCATCATAAGATACCGTATAAGAATTGAAAAATATACCTTAAAAAATCATATTTTAATGTCGTTCTTCATAGCATATAAAAAATAAGGTAAACCCTTATACTACTACTACTATATTTACTACAAATACTTTTTCTACTTCCACTACTGGCGCCTCAGTCGCTGAATATTCTAAAGCCTGTGATTACAGATCACAGTTTCTCTCATTACCTAGGTTCCAATCCTGTTCATGCAGATCTAAGTGTGAGAAAGTTTGTTGTTTTATTTTCATCTTATCAGATGATGGTAAGTGAAATATATTAGTGAAATATATTGTTGTCACTCTTGAAAATATACACAAATGTAACTTGAATGAAAGATTTTCAGTACATAGTTGTATGCCATATACTTCTAGTTAATGCTGATCAATAGATTAAACAGTTTTATGCCAAATAAGATATTATTTATTATTTTGTGTTTCTTTTTTTACTTTTTTCTATTTTACTTTTTGTTGAACCTGGCATTGCCATAAAACAAGACATATTAATCCATGGAATTCTTGTATAGTTATTGTGTTTATGTACTTGCCTTGTCAAACAACATGTACATATATAGATCATATTATAACTTTTAACAAAAAGATCTATATAACTGAAAACAGGATTTTTAGCTCAACTGGCTATAGCCAGCTGAGCTTATGGCATGGTTTTGCGTGCGTCCGTGTGTCCGTGCGTGCGTGCGTAAACTTTAATCTTCTCCTCTGAAACCACTGGGCCAATTGGAACCAAATTTGGTGTGGAAGGTCCCTAGGTGGGGTAGACCAAAGTTTGTACCAGGCGACCCCGCCCGACATCCAAGATGGCCGCTGTTACTATAAATAGCAAAAACACATAAATAGCCATTGCTGAGTCATTTTTTAACCGTTTTTGTTCAAATTTGAAATGTAGAGAGTAGATAGTGGGGCATTCAACATATGTAACGGGTTTTTATGAGAAATTTTTCGTTGACCTGATTTTTACGAATTATGCAAATGAGGTGTAATATTTAATAAATACTTTGAAAATCTTCTCCTCTGAAACCACTGGGCTAATTGGAACCAAATTTGGTGTAGAAGGTCCCTAGGTGGGGTAGACCAAAGTTTGTACCAAACGACCCCGCCCGACATCCAAGATAGCCGCTGTTACTATAAATAGCAAAAACACATAAATAGCCATTGCTGAGTCATTTTTTAACCGTTTTTGTTCAAATTTGAAATGTAGAGAGTAGATAGTGGGGCATTCAACATATGTAACGGGTTTTTATGAGAACTTTTTCGTTGACCCAATTTTCAAGAATTATGCTTAAGGTGTAATATTTAGTGAAATCTTTGAAAGTCTTCTCCTCTGAAACAACTTGGCCAATTGGAATGAAATTTTGTGTGGAAGGTCCAAATGTCAGCCTGACTAAAGGTTGGTACCAGGCAACCCGGCCTGACATCCTAGATGGCCGTCATAACTAAAAATAGAAAAAAAAAAGACCATTGTTGATCTTTTTTTCCACCAATTGAGCTCAAATTTTAAATATAGAAAGTATACTGTATGGGATTCAAAATATATAATATTCTTTTCTGAGAAAATTTTTATTGACCCAATTTTCAAGAAATATGCAAATTAAGTGTAATATTTAGTAAAAATCTTTTCCTCTAAAATCACTGGGCGAATTGGAACCAAACTTCCTGTGGAAGGTTCCTACATCAGCCTAAAAAAAGTTTGAACCAGTCTAAGATGCCTGTTGTTACTAGATATATAAATATATATATATATATATATATATATATATACATATAAAATAGCCATTGTGGATCCATTCTAAGCTCAACTGGCTTAACCCAGCTGAGTTTATGGCATAGTGAAGCATGCCTGCATGTGTGTGTTGCAAAGTAGGCTTCATTGAAGCAAAAATGGTCATAAGCTCAATTTATTTCCCATCTTAAGCTGATGAACCAATTATGGTAACCACATCACATTGTCTTAAAGGCACCACAGTGGCTGTGTGGTCTTAAACATTCTATGTTACAAATCACAGCACCTTTCACCCCTGACATTGTGCATTAATGCCAAGTGGGCTAGCACTTCATCTTTGAAAGATGTCAGTTAACTTGCTGCTTGGTCGTGGTTTTCACCTATAATCCAGTGTCCTCCACCATTTCCAAAATTGGCAGTCTCCATATAAGTGAAATATTCTTGAGTTGAAGGTTAAACAGCATTTCAATCAAAAACAAACATTGTCTTACATATGCATCCAGTTGAGCATCACAGGCCCTATTGGGCCTCTTGTTTTACTGATGCATTTAATTTTAGCAGGGATTGCTCGGCCATTCGCCATTTTAGTCAAGTGCTAATTTTAAGGATTTGGTTACTAATGCATTTGATTTTAGCAGGGATTGCTCTGCCATTCGCCAACTTAGTCAAGTGCTAATTTTTAGGATTTGGTTACTAATGCATTTGATTTTAACAGGGATTGCTCTGCCATTCGCCAATATAGCCAAGTGAAATTTTTTTGTAATTTCTGACTCCAATATATTGGTTTTTGCTAATATTTTGCTCCAAAACTATATCAATTTCATTGAGCTTTTAGTATCTAAGGTTTAATGGAACAATTTCATATAAATCGGCTCCCAAGTTTTACCATTGACTAATTTTTGGTTACCATTTCTCAAGAGCCGGAGCTAACCCTGATTTTAGTATATTTATTGTTTAAGTTGGAAACTAATGAAATACTTAAGTTTGAAATCCACAAATTTATTTTGTTTGCAGTGCGTATTTGTAAAATTTTGTTTTTTGAATTATTGACCAAGCTTTAAGTGGTGATAAGAAATATTTGACCTTTTTCATTGGTAGGACATTTGTTTCTCATTTGTAATTTTTAGCTTGTCTTTCCAAAGTGCAGAATACCTTGTGCCATTTTACTGATTTGAGAGTGAGTGCCAATGTCAATGTCCTTTCATTCATGTTAGTGCCAGTGTTGGTATTCATAAAGTGATGGTCATTTTGGAATTTTTTCTACTTTCTTTGTTAAGCTGTTTTAGAGTTTCACAATCAATCCTTTAATAAGACTTTCCTGAACTTGAATTTAAGAAAATTTCAGTAATCTCTTTTGGAACTATGAATTAACATTCTTCAAAAAACTTAATAAGGATGTTATGAGCTTGAAGTGATCTTCAAAATGACACCTAAAATCTTGTATATCTGAACAATTAATAAAATTATTATGACTTTAAATTTTCCAGATTTAAGTTAAGGAAAATTAAGAAGTGATTGTGATACTGGGGCCTGGCCTTAGCCTTCTGAGCTTATTTGCATGGTGAAGGGTTTTAAACTTAAATTTCTTGTAAACTCTTCATTAATCATGAATTTATTTTAGATGACCAATAAAAACACAAATGTCAAACCTTATATTACGTATCTGAAATATTACGAGTTCATTATGTCAATGATAAGCAAAATATTGATCATTGTACAATGTATAGCTTTACAAATTTTTTTTGCCTGTTTATCTTGTCATAAACCGCACTCGTTATTGATTATCTTTAAAAATTGGCGTTTTTTTTTTTTTTTTTTATTTTTTTATTTTTTTTTTTTTTTCATTATCACACTGTAAGATAAAAAGAATAAATGTTGTATTATGACTTGCCATTTTTTTGTTTACATATCAGATATTTTCTGATGATAAATAATTAAATCTTATGCATGCTTTTTTTTAGTAGTATTGGTAGCTCAGTGCGCACTTGCCCTTAGTGAGGTAGGTCTCAAGTTTCAATCCCTGGTCCTACCCTGCATTTCTTTTTCTCCAACCTGTTACACATTTTTAATTTCATCATTCATAATGTATCTTTCATTCCCTTTTATAACCCAGGTAAGGTATATTTATACATATATATATATATATATATATATATATATATATATACACCTGTCAATTTTCCTGTTTGTTTTGTTAATTTTGTTGAAATAAAGAACATGTTTAAAATATGAAAGAGTTACTTTTTGTTTGTTGTTGTTGTTGGGCCTGGCATTGCCAAGATGTGAAAGTTTGTTAAAGTAATGTATTTGTACTCGATCAAAAACTAACCAGGAGAGACATTTAAATCTGTGGAATTCACTAGAAAATAGTTTTTTCTTCCATATCTGCTCATGTGAGATAGGGTTTTCCCCTATGTGAAAAATGTGTATCTCACATGGGCTTGACGTCACAGTTACGTGACAATCACATGATGTCATCCTTTGAGTAAATGACGTCATCTTGCAGGAAAATGACAGCCGGACCTCCAAAATTTAGAAATTTTAAATGCGTTAGAAAATGTTAATACTCAGATTTTATAAAAATAACTTTTTGTTCAAGTTTATACATTTTGTATAAACCAAAATTAAGTACCGTATAGTCTATCCGATGGTCATATTTATTTTTATATAGAATGTTGAATAACAGTTAGATTTTTCAAACATGGCGCCCATAGATATGTAAATCATATTTGAAGCCAAAAATTTACATTAAAATGGAAGAAAAAGAATCCATTATGAGTTTATCCATGTAGGATAGAGAAATCTCACCCTCAGGGACTGAAATATTCAACCCCTCGGGTGAGATTTCCCTATCCTACATGGATACTCATAATGGATTCTTATATTCTTATATACAACACATGTGGCACAGGAAGGTATAGTCTATCCGATGGTCATATTTATTTTTATATAGAATGTTGAATGACAGAGTTAGATTTTTCAAACATGGCGCCCATAGATATGTAAATCATATTTTGAAGCCAAAAATTTACATTAAAATGGAAGAAAAAGAATCCATTATGAGTTTATCCATGTAGGATAGAGAAATCTCACCCTCGGGGTTGAATATTTATGTCAGACTCGGCAAGCCTCGTCTCTGACTGAAATATTCAACCCCTCTGGTGAGATTTCCCTATCCTACATGGATACTCATAATGGCTTCTTATATTCTTATATACAACACATGTGGCAAACGCTATATTGATACCTTTTTTTTTTTCCTGGACATTCGGTCACCACAGAACTAAACATCTCTATTAATATGAAATAGTATGTCACCTTTAGAAGTATTCAGAGAAAATACAGATATTCTATGGCAACCAGCCATTTGTTCCTTTACATGTATGAATGTAAAGTGAAAAAAATATGTAATACCAGTAGTATTTCACAACACAGGTGTTGAATGATAAAAAGAATTTCCATAACATTGAAGAAACATACAACTTCAGCAGTATGAAAGTTTAATGTAAAGCTTAACATATAAAATTAATGATGAAAACCATAATATCACCGCATGCTTTTCATTGAAAAGATCTTATATCGTGACAACATGTAACAATTTTTGACCGTCAGAACAGTTTTGGACAACTGGATTTAACTTAAAACTATTTGATTGTGTGTCACTGTTGCCTTTTGGGAAATTTTTGTTGTCAAATTGGGAAATTTTAGTCTTATTTCTCAAGGGGAAACTACCTTTATTCGGTAGTAATTTTAGGCAAACAAAACCAGACATTACTTATCTCTATGGGTTAATAACAAAACATGTTCATGTATGCTTAAGATGTGCAAGTGTATATTATGGTCTTCTGTGTACGAGCACACATTCAGGACAATTTCGTTTTTGGTAAGGAGTTGGTTATCAAGTCGGTATGCTGCAGACAAGCATACCAATTCTTTACTCTTTGTGTTAACAAATCATTTGAAACTGGATCCTGATGGGTACCTTAAGTTATTTCATCAAAGTAAAAACTGAATTAAAACATACACATTTTTTTATTCTGCTTGCAACATTTAATTTGTTTTGTTATCTTTTAATGTCAACATTCACATGAACTTTATCTATCTACCCATAAATACATAACATATATATATGTATATTCACCACAAATCTTATACTGATATTGCAATTTGAGAAATTTTTCTTATCACCAGCTTCCTTAAAATTAAAACATACAATTACATAATATTCTGATCCATATACATTGTACAATATGTATTCATACCCACGCACAACAATGATTTTATACATGACAAAAAAATTATTAAAACATTGCACATTGAAAATTTGTAGTTCACTTTTCTTTTACAAATCAATGAAAATGAAACTAGATAATAAATCTAACATGCAAAAAACAAAATTTCAAAACATAGAAAACAACAAGTTTAAATAACATGCAAAACATAAGGATCCAAATTAAAGCATTTAAACTTTTAAAGACCAAGGAGAAATTAGACCCGAAAGACAGGTTGTATTGATATAAAGGTCCAATTTTGGTGAAATAAGAATGGAAATAAAATTAAAATACCGTTGTTTATAGATGGTAATCTAATTAGAAGGGTTTTTTTTAAATAAATATAAGTATTATTATTCAAAACTTAAACCAACAGAGTTGAACAAACACTGTTAACACCAGTTGAACTGATGATCTGCTGTTTTTAACTGATCACAGATTGTGCATCCATAAAAAATACATTATTTATTTTAGAGAATTTGATTTAAGCATGTTATATCTAAAATATTTTGAAATTTTTTTGATTTCATTTATTGAAGAATGATCTAAACTGAAGCTATGCACAAAAAATATTCAAAGGTTTGCAAATGGGCAAAATTATGTACCAGTAATTCATTTTAACTGAACTATAAAAAAAATTCAATATTCTTATAAAAGAATGAAGTATTCCCACCATTTTCACAAAATAAAAACATTGTTATAAACTTTTTAATTCAAAAATTAATACACAATAAATTCACTGTGCTGCCCACCCAAAAACTGCAAATATAAAATATTACACAGAAAAAGAGCTGTGTCAGTTTTTACTTAGGTTTCATTACTTGGCAAACAATGCCAAAAAGAGGTTTTATTTCTAAAAATGCCTAAACTGTGAAATCATCAATTTTCGAGGTTCTATGAAAAAATATCATTTCGTGGGGGATGAATTTGTGGTTATGACTGTAGTTAATAAAGTGAACCGCATGTTGTAAAAATATTGTCTCATGTGTTCAATGTTACCGGATTACTCTACTTATTTCACTCATGTCATCAAAAAGGTAAGTTGTTATAAACATATATTAAACTATTTCGTTGACATGTAAATTCGTGGGTCAAGGTGTCCATGAAAACAACGGAAATTGGGCCACCACAAAATTTGATGATTTCACAGTAGACAATAAAAAATTGATATTTATCTTGATTTACAATGATACAAACCCAGTTAAAATTTGATGTCATATTTTCAAACCTGGATATACATGTACATGTATTTACCATTTTATTTTCAAATATGTAATGTCAGAATCATGATTAATGACTGTTTTGTCTAAATAGTTTCTATACAAACTTTATGAAGATTGTACATTAGTACTCATAAAATATCATGAATATTTCACAACTGAACATTTAAACATCAAAAAAGAAAACATTTAACAGCAAAATATACTGAGATCTTGAAAAAAACATGTGAAAATAACAAAACCAGACATTTACATCTAAAATTTATACATACATATATCTCTAAATATTTAAAATTTAAAGTTGTAAGTTAAAAAGAATAATGGATTTATATGATAAACTAACAAAGCAGAGCAAACCATATATGAAGAATCATTAAAAAAAGAATGTAATTCAAATATCCTCATAGACAGGTGCCCTTTATTTACAGGCAGGATTATTGATTTTGTTCACAAATATTCACCTTTGGCTATATAATTACACAACTGATCAATATACATGTACACTGTACTTGCACTGGGATGGACTGTTCTCATTAACATATTATTGCCTGTTATTTCTTGTTTGTTCAAATAAAGAAAAATTCAATGTAGGACAATAAAAAGTAATATACATGTACATGTATATCAAATACATAATACATGTAAATGTTTTCAACATCACAATATATTCTTCAGTTCATCAAGTTCTGACACACACAATAAAAAATGCCAGGTTTTTATCTTGTCAAGGCAACAATCATTACTACTTTTGTGTAATTTTTTAAAAATAAATTTTAGCATCTGTTTAAATAAGCAAGACCATAAGACCACTGACAGATATGATATTACATGTATATTTTTGGAAACTATCTCCCAAACTTGGTTGAAATTCTTACCAGTCTGTATCTAAAAATGTAACCATTTTCTATAAGTGAGTTTTTTTTAAAATATAAATTTTAGCATGGGTTTAAATAAGCAAGGTTCCAACATCTCTGGCTAGGCTATGGAATTACTTGTATATTTTGGAAACTATCTAAAACTGGGTAGAGATTTTTTTACCAACTTGAATCTCAAAATACAACTGTTTCCTATAAGAATTTACAAAACTTTATACTGCGTGATAACAGGTCTTGTATTACACAAAGGAGAGTTTACAAAATATTAGTCTGACTGCATAATAACAGGTCTCAGACCCACAGACTGGCCTAAATTTTAAACCCTGTACAAATGGGTACAATTTCGGCAGTGAACTTGACATACAATAAAAAAAACCTTATACAGGTACCTGTTAGTAATTACTGTACTTAAAGCTATAATGGCATAAAAAAGGTCTTAAAAATTACCATAATATTTATATTCAAACAATTTCTACAACACAAGAACAGTTAGGTATTGCCTGGACTGAAGTGTTAAATGTTAAAACAACTACATTAGCACCATTAAACAAGTTAACAACAAGTTAAACCCAATTCCCAATTAATAGTTATTAAATATCAAACAAACAATATGGTGTATACATGTATAAAATGGAAATGAATTGGAAAAAGAGTATTTTTTATTAGAATTTGGCATTACAATCAAATTATATTATCAATCTTAAGATAAAAGAAAACCTTTGTATATAAACACCAAGGCTAAGTTGTTCAAAGCCTCATTAGCTTAACTAGTTGGTTGACAAAAATTTAATTCTTGTGTTTTTTCAATATTTTTAAAATTTCTGCTCAAAGTGAAGACATTCAACTGTTAACATTAAACAGATACGATATAAGTCAAAACCATAATAATATGTTTAATGTTGATAAGATTTTGAATTTTCATTAAACATTTGGTTAAACTAACGAAGCTTTGAACAACTGAGTCCAGAACATAGATAGGACAGGTGGTCTCTCTTTGGTGGTGAATCTGATTAGAAAATTTAAGTACCAGTAAATGGAAATGAAAATGGAGGTCTCCATAAACAGGTGGTCATTTTGTAGAATTTGTTACTAAAACAAGTTTATTGTATATACATGTACATAATGCCAAACAGCATCACAATTCTGGTAATTGTGACTTCAGAGTGAAATAACCTGAATTTCAGATGTCTTTAAACAGTAAACCAGTGGGGAACAGTGACATACACATTAGTACTGATATTCTTATTAGTCTTAACTGTCATTGGCAAGGGGTCATACATGTATGTTATGACATACAGAATTTTATTTTTCCCCAGTTTAAAGGTTATAACAGAACTTCTAATAACACTGAGGTAATTTTAAAAAATTGTTTATTTTAGTCATATTGTCTAGGTACTCCAGTTTCTTCCACCATCCCAGAAATGACCGCCTTGAAATAAGTGAAAGATTCTTGACAGGGGCATAAAACACCATTTCTCCACTCACTCCTGGTCTGGGATAATGAAGGAAACCCAAGTGACCAAAAAAAACCTACCGGTACAATCTTCTGCATGTGAACTGAAAAACTTCCGTACCCTAGGATCTGGTCCCGAGTGGGATTAAAACCCTGGCATGAGAGGCACTGTGATCCGTATGTATGCAATTAAACTACTAAGCCATTTGCAAAGAAATGAAATTTTCAGGCATGTAAATAATGCTACTTCTCCAAATGGAAGGATTTAAATGAAATAATGTGCAATTAAAGAAGCAGTATATCTGTTCTGTTTCTATTTTGTAGTCAGTACTTTGGCATCAAACAATATATATAGATAAACATACAAGTACAATATATTAAATAGCTAGTTAACTACAGGATTTCTGGAATAAAATAATATTTGGCATATACACATGAATCACATTTAAATTACTAATTTAAATACATTTAATCTTTTTTCTTTTCTTCTGCAGATTTAGGTGGAGCTACAGTTTCCTCCTCGGAAACCTCACTATCAGATTTATCTTTGTTGTCCTCTTTAATAACATCCCCGTTCGATTGAGGCTCTGGAAGAGCATCTGCCTGATGACCATCTTTGTCTGTTTCTGTAATGGCACTGCCATTTTGATCAAACATTTCTTGACTAGTTCCAAACTCATTAACTCGAGTTGGATCAACTCTATAAATATATCGCTGATATAAAAATATGAAGAACACAATATCTGAAAGATACAAAATAATATATTTTTTGTTAGAATCTGACTGTTATGGCCAGAATATTCTTTATAATTGAAATACACATAATAGGAATATATAACATTAAGTTTTACAATACAGGTGACATCTAGAAAAATTACCCACATATACTGCCTGCATTTTGACAAAGCCCCAATCAAAATTCTTTCACTTCATTGAAATGGTCAGTTTTGAGATGGAAGAGGAAACTAAAGTGCCTGGAGAAATCAAGCCAACTGAAAAACTTTCTCACACAAGAATCTGCCCAAGGGAGATTTGAGCCTAAGCAGTAAGAGTCATTGTGATTCATAAACACATGTTTTACACAGCTAAGCCACCAAGCCCCCTACATGTTCACAAAATCACTCAGTAACAACCCTTATCTTGGCTGATTATGGTACAAGGTACATATCTCCTAAAAACAGGAATTGTTTAATTAACAATGGAAACTGTTATTTATTGCTTTGTCAATGCATTAGAGAAAGATTTTCAACTGAATTAACAGGAAAAACATGCCATAAACATGCTGCAGGCTTCGTTTCAGTAATATTCAACAGTAATTGCTATCTTGGAAAATGCATGTCAAGAGTTGTCATTCTTTATAAGACTGCCGCCTTTGAGTTTACAACACTCTAAAGGATAACAAGTCTGTATGCCATCCACATACCAATTTTTGTATACTATATAGTGTGGTTATGAGCACTGAAGATCCCTCAAAGTCTATGAAGGACAGATTTAAAACTTTTAATTTTAAAGACTTGTGACTTTCACATTTAAAATACAGCGCCTAAAGAAGACAAGGCATCACAAGTGATAGTAATTCCTTTGCAATGGACTATTGTATACAGTAATATAGAATCAGCTAATTGAGCTAAAAACATGCAAATGAAAAAGTTCCTGAAAAACTTCTTATAAATATTAAATGTCCTGGGTTCTACTTTGTATATTCAAAATTTGAACTACATGTAAATTGATAAACAAATAAATATGTAATGGCCATTTTTCTGTTTTTTCTATTTATAGTAATGGCAGCCATCTTGGATTTAAGATGTGGCTAAAACATGTCCAAGATATTACCATAATAAACTTATGTATGAAGGTTCATGAAATTTTGTAGAGAACTAAATTCGTTAGAGCACTGACAAGGAAATTCTAACATACATGCATGTAGGTATGTATGTATGGGACATATCCTATATCCACTCCAAACTTCGTTTGAGAAAGGATAAAAATTATCTTATCAACTCTGCTAGATGTTAAACCCAAGACCTTAAAGATGAAGCACTATACCAAATGTGGTGTCATAGAGGTCAGTGTTGAGTAACACACAATTTCTAAAACAGTACCTATTAGAAGAGCAATACAGCTCACTTAATATCAAATCAATTAAAAATTTTAAAAAAAAGTTTCAACAAAAGATGATGATGCCCACAGTTCTATGCTACCTCTGGCATGGCTAAACACTCGAGAACAATATCCACAGTGATTTTGCTATGGTTACTACCTTCTACCTTTCAGATTGGGAAAATCTGGACCCTTTTTATGTCACATACATGTATTACGCTCAGAGTTTTGAAATTCATTGCAAAGATTTTATATTGTTACAATATCTAACATTTTTTGTCTGTCAGAACAGTTTTGGACAACTGGATTTAACTTAAACTATTTGATTGTGTGTCACTGTTGCCTTTTGGGGAATTTTTGTAGTCAAATTGGGAAATTTTAGTCTTATTCTCAAGGGGTGACTACCTTTATTCGGTAGTAATTTTAGGCAAACAAAACCACTGATCCAATAAGTAAAAAAAAATATTGGGTCATTTTCAAAAATATAATGATCACAGTCTTACCATCTCTAAAGCATCCTATTCTGTATAATGTTGGCATTTTTATAACAAACGCAAATATATCATCTATGAATGTATTTAGAGCTTTATAAGTCATCATTCTCCACGGAAGATGTGCTACTGACTTCAATTTGTAGTTAATAAATAATTGTGGTGTCATCATAATGAAACCTGAAAAAATATACATGTTTTCACAGTTAAAAATACATGTTTTAATGATAACGAGAATTCCACAGATTTAAATGTCTTGTCTGGTTAGTTTTTGATTGACTAAAAAAATTACTTTAACTTAAACTTTCACATTTTGACGTGCCACTGCTCCTGTCTACGATGACACCTTAGTCTCACCTTATGACATTGCCAGGCTTGACAAAAATTAAGAATATTAAATAAGCATTTCTACAGTGAAAATCAGATAAATCCATAGGCTCGACAAAAATAAAAAATATTAAATAAACAGTTCTACAGTGAAAATCCGATAAATCCATAGGCTAAACAAAAATTAAAAATATTAAATAAGCAGTTCTACAGTGAAAATCCGATAAATCCATAGACTCAACAAAAATTTAGAATACAGTAGAACTTCGATAACTCGAAGTGCTCGGGACTTCGCTGGGGACTTCGAGTTATCGGGGTGTTCGAGTTATCGAAGTTGAAGGATGATGTTCAAGAATGGTGTCACCTTAATATATGTTTTCCACTACAAAATCTTGATGTTTTAAACAGTTACCTGTACTCAAATGTGAAAAAAAGGTAAAAAGACTTTAAAGAATATACAATAAATAATTTATTAAAGAATTGATATTGGTAAAAGCGTGCAAAACGTATTATTTTATTATAAAATCACGATACATGTATATTAGAACAACGAAATCGGAAATCAGATATATGTACATGTTTATCAAAATGCTTATTTTTTACATTCGTTAGAAAATACGAACAGAAACTTAATGAAATTATAAAGCAGTGCAATAAGTAATTTAAGATTTTAATGCAGTCGTGAGTACAACGGTGTTAGTCGTTTTAATTAAGCTTGGAGAACTTGGCTTCTTTTATTACAGTAGAGGATTAGCGTACCTGTTAGGCTTAATTGTCCGTGACGGTACTGGATATTAATCCGTTAATTGATACTAATTAATACGGTAGATAACAAGAACTACTCGGTTATTTTCTCTACTATAACGGTAGCCAAATTACCGATATGTGATTTCTTTGATCGTTTTATTAAACGAGTCATTGATCATACACTGTTAGAAAAAATTCGAGTTTTTGAAGTTAATTTTAATAGATTTTTAAACTACAGACCAAATTTTTACTTCGAGTTATCGGGGGTATTCGAATTATAGAAGTTTGAGTTATTGAAGTTTTCCTAATATAGTTTATATAGAAAACCGGTCTGGACAAAATAAAGACTTCGAGTTATCCGTGGTATTCGAGATATCGAAGTTTGAGTTATCGAAGTTCTACTGTATTAGTTGTAGCAGTTCTACAGTGAAAATTCGATAAATCCATAGGCTCCACAAAAATTAAGAATATTGAATAAACAGTTCTACAGTAAAATCTGATAAATCCATAGGCTCCACAAAAATTAAGAATATTAAATAAGCAGTTCTACAGTGAAAATCTGATAAATCCATAGACTCCACAAAAATTAAGAATATTAAATAAGCAGTTCTACAGTGAAAATCTGATAAATCCATAGACTCCACAAAAATTAAGAATATTAAATAAGCAGTTCTACAGTGAAAATCCTATAAATCCATAGGTTCCACAAAAATTAAGAATATTAAATAAACAGTTCTACAGTGAAAATCCGATAAATCCATAGGCTCCACAAAAATTAAGAATATTAAATAAACAGTTCTACAGTGAAAATCTGATAAATCCATAGACTCCACAAAAATTAAGAATATTAAATAAGCAGTTCTACAGTGAAAATCCTATAAATCCATAGGCTCCACAAAAATTAAGAATATTAAATAAACAGTACTACAGTGAAAATCCGATAAATCCATAGGCTCCACAAAAATTAAGAATATTAAATAAACAGTTCTACAGTGAAAATCCGATAAATCCATAGGCTGGACAAAAATATAAATATTAAATAAGCAGTTCTACAGTGAAAATCCGATAAATCCATAGGCTGGACAAAAATTAAGAATATTAAATAAGCAGTTCTACCGTTTAAAACCCGATAAATCCATAGGCTCAACAAAAATTAAGAATATTAAATAAGCAGTTCTACAGTGAAAATCTGATAAATCAATGTCAAAATTAAGATTTCAATTTTTAATTTTACAGGTTTCAGGTTTTTCATATTACTGATATTTAAAGGATATCAAAGTACAACACTCTGGATTAAAAAAAAAAAACACTTGGAGATATGTACTTTCAAAAAAATATACAATGTCATATATAACTATATCCTAAATGTTGATATAGAAATCATTCAAAATTTTGCTCTGTAAATTGTCACCTGTGTGTGTTGACTTTTTAACTCACTAGATTTAAGATTTCAACTTTAACACTTAACTATATCTACATGTATTTTGAAAAATCATAATGATGCTTTATGGTTTTTTTTTAAGATTAACAATACGAAAATACATGTACCTGCATGTATATATATTTGCTAATTCCATTTCAAATTACATTTTGAAAACTTATTCCTCAACAAAGAGTTGAAATTAAGTAGCAGAGATGTTTTTATTTCTTTCAATCTTGTGTTTCATTATTGGTTTAGCATTAAGCTACATGCATGATAGAAACAGTTACAATTTGGAAATCAAGAACACATTTTACTAGTCTGACCTTCAATTGTCCTTTGATTGCCTTTTGAATGATTCGATTTACTTTTTGAAGTTTCTCTGTGTCACAACAGAAAGAGCATTAATGTTAATTTGCAGCAAAAGATATTGTTTTTCTTTACCATAATTGGTAACAATTTAAATTTTACTCACCAAATGTTAATAGAAACCCGTATAACATCCCTAGTACCCAGGAGTACCAGCCTTTGTGTTCTAAATACATCAAGGAATATACAGCATAGCCTCCTAGCAATGGGAACAGTGCCCAAGACAAATACTTAAATGCCATCTACAAAAAATAAATAAATAAATAAAAATAAAAAGAAACCAATTGATGAAAAATGACATATTTTAATTGGGGGAAGCAAATTTTGCCGGAAAGCCTGTTACAATCATTGAAGATATGAAAACAGTTAAATACATGTACATGTATATGCACACAGCCATGTACTACAGTTGTTGTGCCATTCAGTGAAATCCTTTATGCTATGCCTCAAAAATTTTCTTTTGTTGTATGCGTTATTTCATTTCAGCACATGGGTTATGTAAATATTCTGACAGAAATTTGAATGTTTAAAATACCAGTATTGCAAAAATGAACAAAATTGATGAGGAAATTATGCCAGAACCACTGGATTTGTCATTTATTGATAAAATTTCTCCACAGTTATTTATGCTAGCAACTTACCATATCATATTCTTTTGTATGTGACTCTGTATAAGTCGATTTATCTTCATAAGTAATACGTGGAAATATACCAAACAATGGTCTTTCTCTATCAATCTGAAAATAAAATTCCACATTCAACTTATACTTTTTGTTGTTTTAGTTTCACATTTGATTCAAGACTGACACTGCAACACTTAATGTATGTATGTGCATTTCAAAATGTTATCAATATATAATTGTTCAATAGTTTTATTTCAATTTTTGTATTTTCCTTTTTGTACCCCCATAAACAGAAAAAAAAAAAGGAATCATATGGTCAGTAGTCAGTCTGTCGATAACTTTCGCATCTATGATCAAAAGTGACAAATATGAATACCAGCATGAGATAATGTGTTATATATCAAACTGAGATGTACAGGTTAAAGGTCAAGTACAAGTCTTTGGTTTGACCACCATGGGCAATGCAAGGGACAGATGGTATTTTCCTCAACAGACTGCTCTTGTTAATTTTATTCGTATCAAATTCTTAGTATGACGACAAATGCAAGAGATGAACAAAACATCATCTTGATTATTAATCTTCAAAATATATACGCACATCTATGCATCTATGGACAAATATTACATAAATGCATATATGCTTCAATGCCTATATAACAATGCATTCATAAAAAAGTTTAATACTTTATTTATAGTATGTTGTGGTGTCTTCTTCTTCTCGTACCCAGCTATGGGTAAATAGCCTCTGTGTTCCCAGGGTAGATCTTTTGACTAGGAGCTATGGGCGAGGAAATCCCGACAGAAAACCAAGAGAGTTGAAGACAGTGGTGTTGGGCCATTGGCACTCTCTTAACAGACCACAACACCATGCACCTTAGCAATGTCTACACATTCATCCATGTTGTGGTGTATATAAACATATAGTTACCTTTATATTCACAACCTTCTGTATTTTCCATAACTCTATACCAAGACCAATGAATATAGAAATACGGACCATCATATTTGTCTCATTATCCATCACATATAATAGTACGATCAATGACTGGAAAACGTTAAAAAATACAGATCGCACTGATAACCCTTCAAGTGATTTACGATTCTTCCAAAACTGAATATCTAAAATGTAGAAGGAATCAAAGTTACATAAAGCACCATTTATACAACAAACTTACACCTGATAAAGAAGAATTCTTTTAACTGAAAGTACAAAACTTCAGTAAAACGTGTTAAGACCAATGTCAGAACCAGGAAAAAATCAGTGTACATGTTTATATACAAAGGTCAAGTATAATTTAAATGTAAGTCAAGTAATTGTTTTGTGACCCAGTCAAGATTTTGTCTTTTATTTCAAGGTAGTCAGTTCCGGGATAGTGAAGGAAACTGGAATGCCTTGTAGAAAACCACTGACTTTTAAAAAGGAGAGCTGACCAACTTTTTTATGAAATGATAACAACACTACAAATAAATTTTAAGGTTGACAACATTCTTCTTCTGTTAAAAAAACAGACATTAAACTGTAAATTACTTATTCAAGAAAATTTTTTTTTTATTCACCTGTTTTATGATAGAGAATTGTTCATACTACACATGTTGATATTTAACATAGCTGATGCCACACACACACACACACACACACACACACACACACACACACACACACACACACACACACACACACAAACAGGCACACAGACTGATCAGATATTTACCATTTTTAAAAGCAAGGAATTCAAACACACTGTGAACTATGGAAACAATGACAGTCAAAGCTAATAAATATGGGTTTGTCTCCAGGAAAGCAGTCTGAAAGTACAAAAATAAATTATTTATTTTATGTGATGCAAAATAAACGAATTATTATTTTGACAAATAAAACAAATTCACTATCTACAATAAATGCTTGAAATATATATAATGTGAAAATATTTTATGTCTATCATGTCCTCTTTTAACTAGAAAATAAAACTTTTTGTACAACAACATTTTGCTTTTTTCCCAATATTGTTGTTTTTTATAACACTGACTGGTAGCTTTTCTTATACAACACTCTCACTGGTATAATCTTTGTGACTATTACATAACAACACTTCTTGTGGTATAAACATTTTAGATCCTATGACTGTGTATGATACAATAAAAAAAAGATCTTCACTTTCATAATGGATTTTTTTGCACTTTGATCAACGACTGTAAAAATGACTTCTTTTTTTTTCAGTTCCTTGTACACTGTACTTACTTTAAGTGAATCCTGATCTTCATCAGCTTCTTCCATAAAATCAGCCCCCATCATACCATACCATTTACTTCTCATTCCCTGAGCAGCATACATCTGCCACTTCAGCAGTGATATTGGTGAAAAGATCAAGGTCAGATTCAATGTTCTGAAAATACACATCAAAATTGTACCATTGTCTTTTTTCACAATACTGTAATACTGTTAAAAAAAAAAAAATAAACTAACAACAACAACAACTTCATATGTGGCTTTCCATTCTAATTTTCTGTTTTCTTTTTTCAGTTTGGAACCTCAGTGGTCCAAAGCATGTGCTTACAAATCACAGCACTTTTCATCACCTAGGTTTGCATCCCACTGAGGCAAATCCTTGTGTACAAAAGTTTGTCAAGTTCCTTGTGTAAGGAGATTTTTCTCTAACTACTTGGGTTTTCTCTACCATCCCTGAAATGAATCCACCAACACCACTCCATTCTGTATTTTAGTAGACATGAGAACTATATAAAATTTCTCAAAAATAATGTACAGCAGACTTATCTTTCCGCTGTAGTGTTTCTGGAGAAGAAAAAATCTAGTGCAAGTGTAAGATACAGAAATGTCTGGTCTCTAAAATATTCTCCAAACATCAGTATGAAAATTTAACCAGAATTTTAAACAGCAGAACATAAACATGTGATTTATTTACAAAGAACACCATTAAATAGATATGATAAAAGACATATTTGGCCTTAAAAAATAAATAGTAAAAAATTTTCTTGGAAACAGTCAAAAGTAAAAAATAATGAAATTTAATCCCCCACAAATTTTAGTGTTAATACTTCTTCATTCATTCATCATGCAATTTGAAAAAATTAATTCTTTCATTCAGACTTTCTATATCAAAGACATTTTTAATATGTACTGTATTTTGAACATCTACTTACTTTGTGGTTTCATTTATAGGTTGATATTCACTGTTTAGATTCCAGTAATCATTGAAGTACACCACAGGGTAATATTTATTGGTACCAGGTAGGAATTCTACATCTGAAATTGAAAATATTCCATATATACATATAGATGTATCAGTTAATGAAAACAACAATTAAGCTCAATGAAATAACTTTTAAAAACTAGACTGACAGGACAATGATTTCAAACAGATTTAAATGTTAACTTGTAGAAAGACAGTTTCACACCTTCTCTAATGCTATTCTGCCTTTAGTAATTTAGTTAGATAATTTTTTTTAAAAAAAATTGTTTGATTTCATGATGTTCTTTTTTACTGCATGTTGAGGGATTAAGGTGGACTAATGGTCAAGCGCCTGCTTAAGGATCAGTGCCTCTCACCGCCTAGGTTAGAGTCCTGCTCAAACAATTCCTAGTGTGAGAAAGTCTGTCAGATCGTGTGCTGAGGGTCAGTAGATTTCTCTGGACCATGGTTTCCTCCACCATTCTGGGAAATGACTGCTTCCATATAAGTGAAAAAATACTGACTGGGAGGTAAAACACAATTAATCCTAAACCAATCATCTACTGCAGGTTGAATTACAAAACTCTCTAATAAATATATTTTAATGAGTTTTTATCTAAAAATTAAACATAAAAAAACAAAGAATTTCAAACCATATAATGCAAAAAAAAAAACACTTATCTCTTAAACCTGACAACTTGTAACATAACAACTCTGACTACTTACATTCATCTAATGGTGCTGGTATGTGTCCTTTTGTCCAGGGTGAATGATCATCCAGTATATTTATAGTTAAGTTTGGATGCCAGTGTGACAAAATTTCAAATGCTGACATATTTTCTTTCTGTAAAAAAAAATCTTACATTATTAATTTATTTTGTTTTTACTATGAATGTTACTTTCAACCAAAAAAAAAAAAAAGTGTCTTGTCAATATTTTTACCATTATCAACATCCAATGCTTTTGTGATGGTTTTGTCATTTACCATACTTTAACATCTGAAACATGGAGCCATGTACATTAGTTACTTAGCTGACAGTGTGTGCTGCAGTATATCATAATGTGTGAATCACCATGTTTTACAAACCAAGATCAGGTGTGTTGTAATATTTATGTTCACATATCTACTTGTTTTTAACAACCCCAACTAGATCAAAATGTACATGTATATCAATTTCACAAGCAAGCAAGATAAGAGAGAGAGAGAGAGAAAGAGAGAAGAGAGAGAGAGAGAGAGAGAGAGAGAGAGAGAGAGAGAGAGAGAGAGAGGAGAGAGAGAGAGAGAGAGAGATCATCCATTCACCTACCCTAACAAGATCAGGATGTACATCAGTTTCACCAGTCAGTAAGTTGACTGTATCACTGTACTTTCTTTTCTTGTACTTATTTAACCCTGCAAAAAGAAAAATATAGAGGTTCATTTTCATGATACTACATCATATCAAAACAGCAACATACCAGTATCTACTGTACATATCTAGATAATCAAAAAAAAAAAAATTCAATATTTGTTCTTCAAAGTATATGAACCAAAATTATTGGATGAAGATGCTCATGTTGATGGTCATGATCAAGCATTCAAAACCACCTGAATATGCTTCAGGATAATTTTCTTTCTTATTTCCAATCATATAGAAGTCTTACTTTTAGTTTTGTGTATTGTATATCTCTTGGAATATGCTCCCTTGTCTTCTGGGTTAGGTGATTTCCCTTCTTTGACTACATATACATGCAAATATATAGATCCATTATTTTGCACAGCCTGAAAGATAAAATACAAAAATTCAAAATTGTATAATGTTGTTACATAATCTTTGGTGTCAACATGGAATGCTGTTCCATGTTTGCTCTCTAACTCAAACTAAAAGATTTTGTACTGGTATAATTTTTTTTTTTTAGTTTGGCAAAAGTAAAGGTGATTCAAACTTTGCTTCTGACTAAATCTGCAAACTGACTACTTATGAGACATACACTTTACTATTTTATCATTGAAAATTGTCTCTCTCTAACTATATATGATCATAACTAGCTGGCTGTAATGTTGTTTATTGTCACATCAGCAATTTTTTTTTCCAGCTCTTTGCAATCTCTAAGAATCATTCTAAAAATAAGCCTGTGTATGCATGAGACATGCATCTTGTAAGAACCATGACTCATGAGAGTTTTTTTACGGTCTGCCTTTTACTAGCATGCACATAAGACAGATTTCAGGTACCAGTTAAATATCTGAGTTGGTATGTCTAAGACAAGAATACCACTCCTCATGCCACATTATCCTGGCACTGGATTAATATGTCCATACTCTGTTCTTCTAATGCCAAGTACCAGGGGAGCAAGCAATATGACATGGCCCAAGTTTGAGCCCCAGACCTCCAACTCTCAACTAGTGATAACTAGTGAAAAAGATTAAAATACATTACCTCAGGTGTAATTATCTTGCCATATTTTGTGTAGCTTCCATCATTATTAGGTCCATTTTCCCAGTCTCCATATTCTATATGTGCTTGTCGCCAGAATAGGGCATCGGGATTCTTAAAGTCTGTAAATTCTTCTTGCTCAGACACATATATGTACAAATCCTATTTTTTAAAAAAAAAGATATCGTTTTTAAATACAAATCAATTTTAACATTTCAAGAGATATTCATTTTTTTTTCTATTCAAAAAGTTACATACTGAAATGACATTGTCATTGGCATACAGAAGAAATTCTTTTTAATTAGTCAAAATTTTTTGCTTCTATTTCAGTTTATGCTACATGCATCTTGTAAGGTAACAAGAGATCTTAATATAGACATATTAAAGAATAAAAATACAAAAACAATGATTATTATCAAATACCCTCTCATTTGTACATTTTCTGATAATGTTGCAGAAATATACAAATATAAACCCTCTTTAACAGTGGATGCAGAAGTTCATGTCACATCTTATGTGAGTCTAAAAACTTATAGGACCTACTTACCATCATGGTACCCTTTGGGAAGAAATTAGCTATGTCTGGACAGGTGTAGATGTTACCACTATCAACACAAGTGACTGTTACTTACCATCATGGTGCCTTTTGGGAAGAGATTAGTTGACGTCTGGGCAGGTACAGATGTTTTTCCATCCGTAGAGGTATTAGCTGGTGGAGATGATCTTCTAAACAAACTTGATATCATATAAATAAAGAACATCCGTATCAACAGGGTCTTTAATATTGATCCAAATCCTTGTTGTTGTTGTTGTTGTTGCTGAGGCTGTCCCTGAAAAAAAAAATTGTCCATTAAGAATCCTTATTACACATAATTTCTTTGGGTATAAGACACTGAACTGTAAAGATAGGCAAATTATGATTTTTAATCAATTCATAAAATGCCACTGCGGTAGCTCAGTTGGTGGAGTGCTCGCTCTGTAAGTGGAAGGTCGAGGGTTCGGGCCCAGTTGGGTCTGACCCAAGACTTGAAAGTGGGTAGTGACTGTTCTTTCGCCAAGCACTCAGCATTACAAAACAAAAGTCATGGTTCTTTCGGATGGGAACTTAAAATAAATGAGGTCCCGTGTCATTGCAGGCATGGCACGATAAAGAACCCTGCTGTATAATGCCATCAGCGCAAAGCACAGGCAAAATTTCTGCACTTTCACCTATAGCTAACAACGTCTCGATATAAGTGAAACGTTCTTGACTGGGAGGTTAAACACCATTACTCAACTCAACTCAAATAATAAAATCTTGAAAAATGAATTACAAGTACATATCAAGATGTGATTAATGGTGTTTTAAGCCCAAGTCAAGAATCTTTCATTTATATCAAGATGGTCAGTCAAGGAATGGTGAGGGAAACTAGCATGACTGAAGAAAAGCAAAGAACTTTAGCAAATGAACTGACAAATGTTCTCACACTAGAATCTGCCTAAGTGGAATTTGAAAGCATGCTTTTCAGACAACTCGGCCACAGAGGCCACAGCTGGTATAACTGAAGCAATTACACAATTATAATTGGCCACAGAGGCCACAAATGGGATAACTGAAGGAATTACACAATAATAAGTTATGGTCAAAAGGTAGAATGCTACATAATATGTAAATATTTACACCGAATATCAGACAGTTTTCCTTTTTTGATTACCTTTTTTAAAAATGTAATATACATGTATTCATACTTTAAAAAGAGGTGTCTGTCCATCAACATTTAAATTTTCCTAAAATTTCTCAAACACTTTTTTTGTATAAATGACACAAGAAATGTTAGGAAAATTAAAGATAATTATAAAGAATTTAAATGATCTGGTAATAATTATGTCAAATAATTTTATTTCCCCAGCCAGTCGTTTCCACGACTAGTCAATTCAAATCTTATTACATAATTTACATCTATTCATCCAACATGTTTTGTCAACATCTCAAATAAACTACAAATAACATTTACCAGTTTATCACTGTATGGATGCCTGTCAAACATTTTAGCAAATTGCAAGGTAAGATCCTGATGATTACAAGTGAGTTGAATGTGCCTAATAAACCAGATGTTAACTGGTTTGGAGTACTGAAAATTTTTAATTACTTATGTGTAAAACTGTTATGTAAATTAAATGTAAAGAAAAAGATTTATCAATAATAAAGAATTTTTGAACGGTTGTCGCATAGATTATTTCTTGATTTCCCTTATTAAAAAACTCTTATCAGAGACAATTTCCAAAACACTGTTTTTGTTATTATTTTGATATTTCATTTTTTAAAAATTGTTTTATGAAAATGTTACTGAAAATACTGTCAATTCAAGTTATAGAAGAATAAGAAAATGTAGTTTTGACATAATGAAAAATTACATGACAGAAAAAACTTGAGAGTTCAATTACAATTATTATTTTTATTATTATTATTATTATATGATACCCAAATTTCAAGTAGATCTATGTTTTCTACATGTTTCATTTGTCTGTAATTTGTAAAATTGGCATGGATAGTCAAATATACTGGTCAAATATACTAATATTAATATTACACCTTAATTTTTAATTTTTCATAAATTTTCAGTCTAATATCATTTATTAAAGTCATTAGAACCTTTATCAAAAGCCCCACATTATAAAATGACAACAGATTCAGCAAAGAAAAGAACAAGGGCCAATTTGGACAAACTAACTTAAAGGATTCAAATCAATTAGACACAGATGAAAAATGGCTGTAAATAAAACAGCAGTTTGCTTTGGATATGCACAACAAAGTGACCACAATGCTCTTTTGCTGTGTTTGTTAACGTTGCCTCATTTTCTATAAAGAAAATTTTTGGTAGATGGTTTCCCCATGAATTTTAACACATGTAATGGTTTTATTCTGAAACCGAGTTTGACATTTTTCATGCGAGGCATAGTTAAGAAAAAAATGTGCCATTTATATATTATGCTTAGGAAAACTTAATGCTGCTTTAAGTGCTAGCACTTATGCATCGCACAGAAACCAATAATTCTGATATATATAAAAATATATTTTTTTAAAAATTGATAACTTCTAATAACGATCCGTGAGATTCATTTTCTAAAATTTCTTCCCTTCCCTTTTAGCTGTAAATACACGAAATCCTTTGACGAGTCGGTCATTGTTTACCAATGATTATTATGAGCTTGGAGCATGCGCAAGGATGTATGGAAAAAATCATGAATCGAAGGGGAAACATGACAGAGTGCATTAATTGTCCGTCAATAATATCCAGATATATTTGAAATGGTGTTGTGTATCCCTTACTAAGTCACAAATGACAAATTCAACAAATTTCTGTGTTTAATTTATCATATTTCACCGTCTTGAAAGTTGTGTTTAAATGACTCAGTTTTTTCATGACATAAACATGTTCTAATATTAGATCCCACATGCTACATCTCACTGGGAAATTATTATTGTTTCTGTATTTAATCAAACTTTTATCGTTGAACAAAAATTTAAATATAACAACGTTTATTAGGAACATCATTAATTAGATTAGCACCATTTTAATTTTTTCTTTGGAAAAACTTAATGCAGCTTTAATAAGATAATTAGATAATTCTTGATTAAAAGCCAAAACTGAACATAAAATCAGGTTGGTATCCACGTGGATTTTTTTCTCTCTCCCATCAAAAAATATTTATCAGGGATGAAAAACTTCTATTGTTAAATCGATAAACCTTAATATAATGTACGATGAAAATGACTAAATCTTTTCATTAGTCAGCTTTAATGGTTGCGAAATAAATAGATGCGTTCACCATAGACGCTGAAGCGTAATGAAAACTTCTCTAAACCGTGACTGAGTCACCAGAAGCTACAGAGCCGACATCACTACATCACGCACCAAGTACACGGTCAAAATGATCAAAGAAAGCAGCGATATATCGCTTATAAGTAGTCGGTGTCTTTATTTACTACTTAGTAAACATTACCTGTCCATTTTGAACCTGGTTTTGTTCCTGTGTAGAATTATTTCCTCCGTCTTGTGACGAGACTAACGTGTTGTCTGCCATTGTTGTTTCTGAGCTATACTCTCAAACCTGATAAGTGAAAAAAAACTGAGTTAGAAATATTAACAAGATGACATTTAAATTTGTTTTTAAAATAAAAATAAATAATAATTTTGAGACTTTTTAGGTATAATTGTTTTTGAGAAAAATAATTTTTTATGGTGGTTACGGGGATTTCATACCTGATTGAGGCTTAATTTCAATTATTACCGCAAACGAAATGCAAGATGGCGGGTTTCCGAGAGCGTGAAAAACAATATTTCCCCCTTCAAAAAATTCAGGATGTTGTGGATTTATTTAAGGATCAGTTGACAACACCAGACGAGCCGAATTTAGCTTTATTGTCGATAGTTCTTGGACTTATAGAAAACACACTAACAGTCAATCGAGCTTTGCCGAATCATATCGATAGTTCCCAAAGCTTGGAACCGATTTTTCCGGTAGTGGAACTATCAATTGTTGAAGCACTTTATACAAAATTTGTGACTCAGATTAAACGATCCGTGGATTTGACTAAGTTTCCAGATGGAAATGCAACAAGGGAATTGGTGAAGTTTGTATCAGATGTGGTCTGGAGCTCGTTGATGAGGAGTTATTACAAGGATAAAGCGCACCTGCAGTCTTTGTACAGTTATTTGACGGGTAAGGTTGCATGTTCAAATTGCGCCGTTTTTACATTTGATTTTTTAAAAGATTAAAGTATTTATTTCTGTATTAATATTCACAGTTTTTCATTTTATTAAATAACATTATATGTGATCGATGTCAGTGTTATTGTCATCTGCAATTAAGCGTAAAAACATTGTTCAAATTTTTAAATGTAGCATGTATCCTATCATTACTTCGGCCATCATTGATTCAACAGGGTGACGCTGTTCTCTTAGAAATCATCGATATTTTGCTAATTAACATAATATAAATATCATTCAATCAACCTCACTCTGGTTTTTGCGCATCATTCTCTTGGTTAAACACTTTGAATGCTGCCGACACAATCGGAAAATCAATTTAAAAAAGAACTAACCTAATTTTATCTTTTGTGTCAGCATCTGTTTACAGATGGAATGATTTGATAATGACAATAATAACTCAGGTGATTAATCACCTTTAGAATTAACAAAGAATTAATTAGATGAGTGGACAGGGGTACTGGAAAAATTGTTGACACTCCTGAATTGAAATCTTGAATTTCATCATTGTTTACAAACATTGTAAATAGGTCAGTGGGGTCAAATATTTAATCAAAACAAACCAAGTTCAATTAACCTATGTACACCTGAGTACAAAGGTATTGATTTTAATCAAAGTAGAAAGCTTAAATAAATGGTAACATATTTTGTAATAATTCAAAAATATTTATATTTTTTGAAGTTGTCATTGTAAATTAATACATTTTTGAAATGAAATATATTTAATTTTTTTATTTCATGTTTTAGTGTATTGTTTTTTAATCAGTTGAAATAATCATAATACATTTTGTATAATAAAGTGTTATTTTATTGTTTACAAAAGTAAACTTTTTACAAAAGTGTTTCTTTTTTTTCCTTGTTGGGGGGGGGGGTTAAAAGAGGTTTGTTTGAGTTAAAATCTTAAAAAAGTACTATTTGTACCTGTAATATTGAATTGCATTTTTTAAAAATAATATTGTGTGTTTGACTTTTTTTCCTGTTCTTTCTTTCTTTCTTTTTTCTTTCTTTTTTTTGAAAAATCTTTTTTAATATACTTTACATAGTATGATTGATATTTTAACATATATGCAATTCACTTATGGATATCAATAAATCAATTTTATCATATGGTGAAAAATTATTTTAAGATATCCAAAAATAATTTAGCATATGTAAAAATGTATTTTTGGATATGTTAAAATATATTTTTACATATGGATATGCAAAAAATTAATTTTTACATGTCCAAAAAAAGACATTTTGAAAAAAATAGTAAGTATTTTAGCAAGTGGAAAATTAAATTTTTTGCATATGCATGAAAGCGGGTGTGAAATGATTTCTCCCTTTCTATTGAATGCAGAACTTACGCATTAGTGTGTAACATTGTCAACCATAAAAAAAGTAAGAACTGTAGACATAAAATCTTAAAATTATGTTAACATTTTTGAACATCGATAGAAAAAATTCATTTATAATCCAAAATAAAAAAATTCAGATTTTTAACTACTAACAAAGTAGAAAACCATTCATATATTTTACCAGAAGGTATTAACTTCAAAAATGGTGATTAGGTAGAATACAGTATTTTCTAATTTCCCAAGTTTATTTTTGCATATGTAAAAATTGATTAATGCATATGTAAAAAAAAAAAAAAAAAAAAAAAAAAGTTGCCATTTTTGCATATGCATAAATAGATTTCCACATATGCATAAATGGATTTTTACATACCGGTATATAAAAATAGATTTTATGTGAAAATATGGAATAAATAGAGAAATGGCACCTGATATAAATTTGTATTAAGAATTGTTGTGAATCAGTTGAATTAAAAATCTGTAGTATTGCTGACCTGAACCGTTTATTTTGTAGTGCACAAATTAAGAAAACTTAATAAGTAAAAAATAAATAAATAAATAAAAAAATGTATTTCAATTTTATCAATAAATTTTAGTTTGGAGAAATAAATGGTTTCACTATTAAATGCCAAGGTAAGAAACTGTAAATAAACCTTAGCACTAGACTTATTTGATTGTAATATTGGTTAAAAAATGATATGAAAAACTTGCCAGTAAATACCCATTTAAAAGTTTTAAATATTTGAATTTAAAAATTTGGAAAAAATGACTGAAATTGAATTAGTTGACTTAAAAAATGCATCATTGCTGACCCAAACCATTCATTTTATAGTGCATAAATTAAGAAAATTCAATAAGTGAAAGAGAGAGAGAGAGAGAGAGAGAGAGAGAGAGAGAGAGAGAGAGAGATTATTTTGGCTCTATAAATAGATTTTAGTAGAAATAAATGGTTTTGCCATTAAATACCAAGTTAAAGAACAGTATACAAACTTGGACACTAGACTTTATTTGATTGTAATATTGGTTATCTCTGATAATTAAATAAAGGCTATGTGATGTAAACCAAATAAAAGTGTTTATTCATTGATTAGCCTCGGTAATCTAGTGGATAAATCAATTCAATCCTACAATAACAGCGACAGTGACCAGTTCCTTATATAAAATAATGTGTGGGTGGCATTAATAAGATTTAGGATTATATCAGAGACTGAGGGATTGATTTGTTTTTCGGTCTACATTATGGGATACATTTATCTCTACAATGAAAGATTCATTTTTTACTTTTTTGGGCTAGTTACTTGTAAGCTTTTTTGGATCACCTAAGCACTTGCGCAAGGTGAACTTTTCAAATGCCTGTTTGTCCATTGTTCAACATTTGGTTAAATTATTTCAGAGGCTAAGGGATTGATTTGTTTTTCAGTCTAAATTATGGTATGAATTTATCTCTACAATAATAGACTCATTTCACTCTTTTGGGCATGCTACTTGAAAGTTTTATTGGCTCACCTGAGCAATTGCTCAAGGTTAGGTTTTTAAATTCTCTTTTGTCTGTTGTTCATTGTCAGTAAACTTTTCACTGAAGTGACTCTGACTTTGTGACCAGTAAACCTATAGCAGTGAAACTTGTGAGGAATGTTTGCCAGCCCAAATGCCTTTTCATTTACAAAGCTTGTTGACTTTAGGGATTCCACTCAGTTAAGAATGATGTGGTACAATAAAACCAATATTCCTAAGACACAAAAATAGTATTATTTCTTCAGGTGGATAATGTTAGGTATTCAACAGAGTTCTATAATGTGGTAAATAAATAACAATAATGATAATAATAATAATAATAAATGGATGTCAACACCAGGAGAAAGTTTCACCAGCTACCAGTTTTTATTTTCATAGACCTTGACACTCATTCAAGTTTACAGTGATCATAAATATTGAAACTTTAAACATTACCTCTAGTAACTTGAAACTTCATTTATTACATCAGGGCAAGAAACTACCAATTTTGTGAAGCTAGTTGACCTTGACCCCTATTCAGATTTCAACCATGAACCTTATAACTTCACAGTTTGTTTCTATATATATATATATATATATATATATATATATATATATATATTAAAGATGTGCAATTAAATATTTAAGAACTTTTTGAGTCTTTGACCCATTTTTTTCCACATGTTATTTTACTTTTCCACGTTATTTTACTGCATGTATTTTATTTTTTTTTTTTTACAGGGAACAAATTAGATTGTTTTGGTGTTGCATTTGCAGTGGTTGCAGCATTCCAGGTGTTAGAGTATAAAGATGTTCACTTGGCTTTATCTGAAGACCATGCCTGGGTTGTATTTGGAGAAGATCTTAAAGACTCAGCTGAAGTCACATGGCATGGTAGGTGAATCGGTGTGGGAATTATTTGAAAAAAAGAAAGCTTTTTTTCTTGCTGTAAAAACTACAATTAAGACACAGTCAAATCATCTGGAATTGCTGCATGTATCAGTCAATTCAAAATAAATGTATTTAAAGTTCTAATTTTGTTTTTGTTCCAAAGTGAAGCTAGCTCAACAGTGTGACTGGTGCAATGTAAAAAGTAACTGAATATATAAGTTGTATGACATGCAACAAACTATTTTATTACTACTGAATATATTAAATGAGAAAATGATATGTATACAAATAATACTTTTTGTAAGAGTATTCATGTAAAAGTCCAATTATGAGTGGAGTAGAGTAATGTTTTATGCTCCAGTCAAGATTTTTTCACATCATTCAGGCATTCAATTGTGGGGAGGTGAAGGAAACAGAGAACCCAGAAACTGACCTTTGGCAAGCCAACTAACAAACTTTCTTACACTAAAGATCTCTCAATTGTGATTTTATCCAGGTCTGTGAGAGGCACTGATGTGTAAATTTGTGCGTTAGACCACTTGGCCACTGAAAACCTCCCATTTATCTGTGAGTGTTTTTAATAAGCATTTTTTGCATTGTTGTAGGGAAAGGTAATGAAGATAAAAGAGGCCAGCCTATTACTGTAGGTGTAGTGGATAAAAGTTGGCTATATTTAAATGGAGAGCCAGTTATATGTACAAGACAGATGGAAGTGGCATCCATTGTCAGTGGCATCAATCCATCTATAAATGCTACAACAGATAGTGTGGAAATGGCTTCATTGCAACAGGTATGATATTGTTAGCTCAATATATGAAGTACATATATAGCAGGGTCACCATTGCATGAGTGTCTGTGTCCAATTTTGAAGATTTCAGTTAAATATTTTAATTGGCTGTTGTTTTATTTATGTGAAAAGTTTCAGGATGGATGCAAATGAGTTATGATGTTCGTTTGATAACACCTGTGACTACTTGCATAAGTATTGAAAGGAAATTTATTTTTGTAAGATGAAAGTATTTCTATTTTTTATTATTTCTATTATTTTTTTACTAAACGTTTTCTCTTTCATTTCATATACTGACAGTTATTGGATATTTTTTCCGAAAGGAGTCTAGCTTTGTTCATATCTAGTTTTCTCACCTTACATTTGTGTAATACATATTGACATATATATGTCATTCTGTGACTACCCTCTTTATTTTTAGTTTAATTGAAGTAAGATTGTAATCTCTCTTTTTTGTGTGTGTGGTTTTGTATATTGATCTAAAAAAAAATTTTGGTAATTTATTTTGCTTTCTATTTTAATAGGATTTGTTGTGGTTGTTACATGATTTGGGTCATTTGGAAAAGTAAGTGAAAATCTCTCTCTCTCTCTCTCTCTCTCTCTCTCCTCTCTCTCTCTCTCTCTCTCTCTCTCACACACACACACACACACACACTAATTACATTTAATTATAAATTAATATTGATGATACAGTATACATATATAGACACAATTAGTTTTGCCTAGTTAAGCCTATATTTGGACAGATCATTGTCTTTGAAGAAAGATACTTTCCTTTTTCTACAAGATAATCAGTAGTTGCTAAAGTATCCATGTTGATGACATTAATTTCAACTTAAAAGATGCTCCTTTGCAGTAAAAGTACATTGTACACTGAATTTTCATGGTCAGTAATCTACTCTCAAGAATTTATTATGGATCTGCTTCGTAATTATCATTTCTCATTTCTGTTAGATATTATACTTACAGCATTATTGTCTCAAACTGAAATTATTTTAATATAGTAAGTCACAACTTGGTTGTTCAATTTTTTATGCTGTTGTTTGTAAAATAGATCTTTTGGGTTTGACTTCATTTTCAATGAACATGTCATTTGAAGTAAGTCCCCAAAATTGACATCCAGACTTGTACTTATTCTATCCATAATGAAATGTGACTGAAAGTACAGTACTACCCACAGTACTACCTATAGTGGGGACTGCAAGTTTAAACCCAAGGCATACTAACCAGCACCCATCCATTTTACAGCTGAGTGGACCATAGTATGTTATGTTAAATGTTTTGCTCAAAACCACAAAGCTTTATCATTAACATGTAGAAATATTTGTTAAAACTTATATTTATGATTTAAGTTATTAAAATTTTTACAAGTAAAATATTCAGTTGGATTCTTTTGTTACATTTTTAATGATTCTTTTTATCATTTGTTTCAGGTATCCAATGGCCCTTGGTAATTTAGGTGATTTAGAGGAAATATCACCGACACCAGGTCGACCGCCACCTCTAGATTTATTTGAAGAAAGTATTGAAGCCAATAAGAAATATTATAACAATCGTCATGTGTATCCATATACCTACCTCGGTGCTTACCAGTACAGGAACATGAATTACAAAGAAGCACTTCAGGCATGGGCTGATGCTGCTTCTGTTGTTAAAACGTATGATTTTTTATAGCTTATAAACTTTTTTATACCATTTCATTTTATGTCTACACATAAAAGTTCCTTTAACCAATGTTGTGGCATAATATGTGAAAGAACCCTCTTGTCCAATAGGTTGGTAGTTGGTAGTTGGTTGTAGTGTTGTTTAACATCACATCGCATCAGCAATTTTTCAGGTATTCGTGATAAGATAAAAATTATTATTCTATAAGGATTAATCTAATAATATATTTGTGTATGCATGTGATGTTCGAGTTTGTATTATGATCTGCTTTGTAGTAGCAAGCACTCAGGTTGATGTTTTTAATTAAGATGCTAGCTCATAGAGCCAGTTTGCCATAGACAAGCATATTACACCCTAAGTCACATTATTTTGACACAGGATGGTCTGGATGGACCAGTCGATACTCTCTTCCTTATGCCAAGTGTCAGGCAAGGCAGCAGTATCTCGAATGTAGTCTTACGTACGACCATGAGGTAAACACATTTCGACATCTTTTACTGCAGTTTTATCATGTCAAATGAGGCATAAATAGATTTTTGAGTTTCTGTTTGATAAGTTAGTTTCAACATAACTATATTCTTGAAAAGGAGATATCTGCTGATGTTTTGTAGTCGTAGGTCAAAAAGGTAATATTGTGGCATGTTGGCATTTGTGCACCAAACATATTTATAAGTGGTTTTACAACTGGTGTTAACAGTTCTTTTGAATACTGGCGCCAATGTTGATGTTAAAATTTATTTGTTTCCACATTATCTAAAAACGGCTAATTTGCTAATAGAATCTCAAAAACAAATCAATAGGGAATTTTTTTTTTTTTTTTTTTTTTTTGGTTTTGTTTTGTAGCTGCCAAAAAGAACAAAGATGGGGATTGATTTTGTCTGTTAAAATATATACATGTAATAAATTTGTGTATTTTTACTATTTTCAGTTATAACTATAATCGACAGGATGAGGAAATTTATAAAGAGTTCCTGGAAATAGCAAATGATCTCATCCCTCAGATGATGAAATCTGTGGCTAGTGATAATGCAGCAAGAATACATCATACATCAATTCTTTATAATCCAGACTGTTATTCCAACTTTTTGAGGTTTTATGATGGTATATGTGAGTGGGAAGAAGATAGTCCCAATCCTGTTTTACATATAACATGGGCCAATCAGTTGGCCTTTTCTCTGTCCAAATTTGACTGTAGTGTGAGGAAGTTGATAGCTTTACCAGGCACAGGAGAATCATCTTCCTCCTCCGAGGAAGACAGCGAAGAGGATGAAGAGGACGAAGTAAATCATAACAAAGACAATAAGAAAGATGATAAAGAAAACATCACACAGACTGACGATAACAAAATTGAGAAAGTAGTCAAAGCCAGAGGTAGGCGAAGAAAAAAAGGAAAAACTGGTAAAGAGGTTCATGTAAATAACAATTCTGAAGAGTCTCTAGAACATGATGATAGAGGAGAGAAAAAATCATCAGAAATAGATTCACGAAAAATGAATGGCAAAAATGAGGAACAAATTAAGTCTGTTATTGAAGAACTTGTCTCAAAAGTTGGGGATGAAGGTCAGACAGAGACCCCTAACCCCAATATAGCAGCATTAGCACAAGCTTGCAGTGAATCCATACTAAATCCAGAGTATCTTCTTGGTGGTGGTGAACCTTTCACTACATCCGCATCTACAAGTACGACAACTGTCACCACATCAACATCGGACTCCAAAGTAGATTTTAATGAATTTCTTAGTAGTAAGTCAAATGGTTCACCCTTTATGGGAATGACTGTAGATTCTATGTTAAAAGCAGAAAGTCCTGCAGACATGATGATATTTCGTAAACAGCCAAGTTCTACACGGACACCAACTCCTGTCTCTGAAGAAGGCAATATTGACAGTAACAATGATTCAGTGACGCAAGTCATAGTGGAAAATAATTCACCTTTACCTGAGTTTGAATCAGTTGAACTAAATCTCAGAAGTGAAAAAATGAGAGGACTAAGAAAATATTTTCTTCGACAAAAATGAATGTTAGTGCAATTAAACTACAATTGACGGCACAGTCACAGGTACATTTTAAACGGGGTAGACGAGGGACAGAAGTTGAGTTAGCGTTACACAGAAAACGACCAAGACGTGAATGAAATTTCATTCATCACTAACATAAAAAACTTTAAATGCTTTTATCATACATGTATATGAATTTGTTATTACACCCGTCATTTTCTTTTCTTTGTTTTGTATAATTTGCCATTATTTGTTTGATGTCATATTTTTTCAAAGTTTCTACTTTGAAAATATTTGTTAGTTGTCCATGTTTAATCTTTGGACTTTTTTTATACTGTATCTTAGGATATAATGTTATTTATTGAGTGTGATTGTCTCAATTCAAGTACTAACTCTAGTTTCACAATCATTTATTTATAAAGATTTTCTTCAGTTATTTTTTTATGTTAATTCTGATGTTTCATATTTTTTTTTTTTTTTTTTTTTTTTTTTTTTTTTAAATGAAAAATAAATCTTAAAAGTCCTAAATTAATGAGCATTTTTGATATGTTAGTCAGATGTTGTCATGAACATTTTATAGTTTTTAGAATGCATATTTTTTTAGCCAAGGTTTGCAATTTGCAAATCCTTCAAAACTAAATGGAGTTTGAGAACTTAGACCATGAACTGGACCAAACATTGGGATGTTGAGGAAAATCTTAACAAGAAAATGATTGTCAGACTGGTGCCTTGTAATCAAAGCATTTGATGCAAATAAACAGACTGTAAATAAAATACTCAACCACATCAAATGGTTACCCGGTAAGGTAGACTATAGTTAGTCTTCTAATGAAACATAAGTGATACATGTTTTTGAGGGAGTTGTTCTAAGAAAATTAAAGAACTATTCTTTTCCACTTTAGTCAACTTAAGTATCTAAATAAAAATTTATCGTTTTATACAAAATACACTGATGTTGGATCTTTTCTCGCTTGCAACATTAGATCTCGGCTGCATTTTGTCAGAACTATTTGATTTTTTTCAAAGATTCTAATATTAATCTTTTGCTACAGAAAAAGTGTTTTTAGTTTAAAAATGAAAGTGTAAACACATAAAAGAAGCAATAGGAGGAAAAGAAGTACATGTTCAGGTAATATTTTGGTTTCCAAATTTTTATTCAGCATGCAGATTTTCAGCAATGTATTATTGGATTTTAGTTTTTCTTTGCACAATGTTTATATTTATTTTTCAAGGTTTTTGGTTCGTTTTATGCCATGTTTTGCTATATATTGTTATTGTTGGTTTTTATTAATTTTGTTAAATTTGTTTATTTTTTGTTGCCTTAATGGTAATTCATTGAAAATGTACCCCATTCAGTAAATTAACATTCCAAAGTTATTTTTAGCACAAAAAGTTTGTAGAGAATTTTTTTTGCTGCAAAATAGATGTAATGATTTTAAGATTACTGGTTTTTTTTAGTTTGATAGAGTGCTTACATAAAATAACATATATATTACAGATTGCATCTATTGCTATCACATCAGCACTGTTTCTGTAACCCTTGTACTGTACCTTAGGTACAGTATCCCATCCTATATTCCCATTTGCTGGTATATGCTGATGCATGTTTTCCTAAAAAGCTAAATGGTAAACTTGGTTGTTTTTTGACAACCCATGATTGATAGCATAACATCTTTTTATACAAGGCCAGTTTTACCAATATCCATGTCAATAAGATTGAATTTTAAAATTCTTAATGTAAATGATTTGATGAAGTGCAGAGTACAATTGAAACATGCTGGACTTTTGAATATCATGCAAAAATGGGCTAAATGAATATGTACCTTTTTCGCCAAAAAAATCTTACATTTTTTTTTTTTTTTTTTTTTTTTTTTTTTTTTTTTTTTTTTTGCATGGTAACAAATAATCTTTTTTTCAACAAAAAAATCTTTATCGACATTATCTTAAAAAATGAAATAATACACTAGGATATTCACATTACCATATTTAAATTTATTCAAAACTTGATTGTTTCTTTAAAATTGTGATTGTGATAATTTATATTTTTAAGATTTTCCAATTACTCAAAAAACAGTGTGGTATTTTGTTTGCATACTAATATATAGTATATAGGTGTTTATTTGTATAATTATTCACTGTGCCATATGACAAATGTATTAAAAGTTGAATAGAAAAATCAGTAAAATATTTTATTTAAAGAATTAATTGCTTTCCTTTGGTCATAACCATAGCTCCACAAAATTGTTGGTCAAAAACTTAATTACTTTCTTTTGGTCATAACCATAGCTCCACAAAATTATTGGTCAAAGACTTAATTGCTTTCCTTTGGTTATAACCATAACTATACAAAAGTGTCAATCATGGCCTTTGTTTGTTTTTCTTTGACATAAGTATAGCTCCACAAACATGTTAGACTTTTTGTGTTATGACTGGCTTTTTATTAACTTTTCTTTGACCATACACATGTTACATGTGTTATTGATAGTTATAGCATGCTAAAACAATAGTGAAACTCAACCAGTGTTTAAATCTAGAAGGGGCTGTTCTGCCATTGACCTTCAAATAATATATCTGTCCCCCCAAAAAATGCTGTCCCTGGGTCAACCCTGGACCTTCATTTTAGTATTAGTTGAATTTCAAATATATCTAGCTTTGATTCTTTCTTCTTATTATTATTATTATTATTTTTTGAGTTAAAACTGATCTTTTGAAATAAAATAAATCAAAGTTGTGCTGTTAATTGACCAATTTAAAAAAAAAGAGAAGATTTTCCCCTTTTTTTTCAAGGCCGGCCGGACCAGGTTTCTCCAATCAACTGGACACTTTTATACTCACAGTACTTATTATGTATCGTGGATACATATTCTTTAAAGTTTGTGACCATTGGATATGACAAATATTTTGATGTTTTACTATAGTCTGCATAAACTTCTCAATAGTTACCATGCCATACATTTGATATTTTAATTAGTTGATAAATACTATTAATCCTGTATATAAAGACTGTCCATGGGGCCTAAGCAATATGGACTTTAAAGATTTATGCTCTTATATATATATAGTGTTTTCTAGTTGACACATAAACCAAAGGACCCCTTAAAACACTGGCCTTAATTGGCACATGGTCTTTATATAAAGTTGATCCCTGATACAGTTTTTATTAATACAATTTTATCTTAATATGACAGCTTGTTTGAATTACACTTTGTCCATTGCAGGTTCTGATTTTCACCATTATATAGGGCATGGTATAAGCTTTAAGAGGCATGATATATAAAACAATGTTTTTAAAGATTAGACTTTTTTTTTGAGAGAAATGTTAACATGATCATTGTATTCGAATATAATTAGTAAGGAACTTCAGTGTGAAACAAAATCAAAAACATTCTTTCTGCTAAACAGCTAGCTGATTGCCATTGAAAAATCTCCCCACATTTCAGTAAAATAATCTATTTTCTGATATTTGTAACATACATGACTGGTTAATATTACCACACTTAGTGTAATTTATATATACAAGTGTGGAAATGTTGTCCCCTGTAACATCAGGTTCTGTTCTATTTTTGTTGTTATAGAAATTTTTTGGTGCATGTATTTGGTGAGAAAATTATTTTTCAAACTGTGTTAAAATTGTCTCTTATTAAAAATTGTGTTTTTCTTAAATACAATTATTTCAAGAAATTTTTATTGCTGTGTGTACATTTATTTTTTTTTTTTTTTTGAGAATTTCGAAATGTACAGATGTACTGTTATATTTTTTTTATCCCATTTTTATTGTTTTTTGTACAATAAATAAATCCTTCTGATCTTACAATTTAGGTTGCAGTATTTAAAGATAGTTAAGCTTTCTGGAAATGATAATTGCTTACTTGAGTGACTAAAACATCCCCATTCTTGTCAGATGATGGTAATTTGTTAATGCCTCAAGGAGTGTTTCTTGTAAAACACATTATGTTCCCATAGCAACAAACTGGAAAATTGGAAGTTCATTCTTCTAATAACACAGTTGATATCTGCTACTTGTAAATTGTAATTCTGGGGATGAGTGAAACATGAAATTTTTACTGATCCCATTTATTACGTGTTCAGGCTGTACATAGAAACAAGTTGCCTGATTTTCAGCACATGTAATACTGGATCATTTTCTTTTGTGATCTGATTTTTACAATTTTATTTTTTCATTTTTAATTAAAACTTGTTTTACCTGTTGGAATTTTTGTATGATATTTGTCACAGTGTATGTATACAGGTATTTTGGTGCTGTTTAAGTATTCTGTATAGGAAGAACAATTAAAAAGTGCTACAAAATTGCGGCTTCTAGCTATTTTTATATGGCGAAAGTTAATAAATTATTATCGAATGTTATCCTTCTTGCAGCAATATATTGTTTAAACTGTTACATTTATTCTGTGTGTGTGTGTGTGTGTGTGTGTGTGTGTGTGTGTGTGTGTGTGTGTGTGATTTACCAATATTAATCATGTTTACATGTGTGATTTACGTTTTATTTTTACAGCAATATTCAATGTATACAATTTTCAAAAGCATTTCTATTATAAAATATTTTATTTCCAATGGATTACGTGCACAATTGTCCCAATAAATGTATATACCTTGTATACATTATTTAAAAAAATAAAAGAAATAAATGTTTTAACTTTCAATCATACTTACAAATTATTGGAAATTTTATCATTTAAAAAAAGCTTAAAATCACATATTATTTTGAATGAATCTTAAGACTTTTTTTTTTAACTAATATAGGCAGCATATGTAAATCATTCTTATATTTGGTTTCATTAAGTGGTGAATTTTAAAAAAAGAAACAAAATACCATACTATACAGTTTAGAGGTAAAAAAATAATAAATGGGAGTGGATTAATGGTATTTTACACTTCAGTCGTGATTCTTTCACTTATGTTGAGGTGGTCTGTAGGAAAACCCGGGTGCCAGGAGAAAACTACCAAAATAAACAGGATAAAATGATTATATCTGCACAGAAAAATGTATTTTAATAATGATCTAAAATAATTGTTACTGTCCAGGTGAAAGTTCCTTGAAGCACAAGCTTTACTAGTAACTTAAAAAAATGTTTTTTTTCAGATAATAATATACTAATGTGTTATATAATAATAAGCAGTTTTAATCAAAAACAGAAAAAATGTTTAACCAGAAAAAAATAGTACTGTTCTTGAAACAAAAATTGACAATAAACATTACTAATGTTATTGTCACCTGGTAAATAAATGATTGTCATTGTCTAATATATAAAGGAGACAGAATATTATCCGTATACAAAATATATTTATGTAAGATTTCACTTAATGGTCACTGTCTGAGTCTAGCTCATGATGACTAAGAGAAATTAATAATTTTATTTATCTCAACATGTGTTGTTAGAATAATTTTAGGTATGATGCTGCAATAAATGATGATAAGGTCAATATTTATAACTTTATGTGAGGTTTAATAAAGGCTTGCTTGTTTAAATGTTTTATTTTCCCCAAGTCATATTACCAGTATCTTATTTGTGGCAGTTCTTATGTATATCAAAATTTTAATGAATTTTCTATTAGTGAGGAACAAATTTCTCGATACAAAAAGAATTTTTTTTTTTTTTTTTTTTTTTTTTTTTTTTTTTTTTTTTTTTTTTGTATAATGCAATAAATATACATTCTTAATTTCATTTTCATGTGATATTGGATCTATTAAACTCATTCAAAAGTTTTGCATTTAGATTTATTGAACTTTTTAAATAAATTCAATGTAACATGAACATGTTTTTTATCGTAATCTTATTGAATTATTTAAAAAAAAAAAAAACCCATTTTTTTTTATGTTTCCAGACAAAATTCTTTTGTTTAGTAATTCAGGTCTGGTACATGTATATAGATTTTTTAGGTGGTCCAAAAATGGACCAGTTTTTAGACCAGGTTTTATTTGTAATTATTTCATAATTTGGTCACTTACCTTAGACCTATTAAGTTATTTCATTGCATGGTTAATTTTTAAATTGCAATAAGTTTGTTTTAATTATTTAAAGAATAAGTTTTGAACATAATTTTTTGTAAAAAAAGCTATTACGCTACTGGTACATTCTAGAAAGAATATGCTGCAGCCATTAAAAAAAAACTTGGTATGTGTATTTAATGGTATTTGAATAAAACATTTTTAGATCAATTAGGCAAGTTTTAATCAAAAATGATTTGTTTAAGATAATGTTTTTGAACTGTATGATAAATTGTTCAGTTTATGTTTGTTTATATGACAATCTTGGTAAAATTGGTGCAGTGTGTGTGTGTGTGTGTGTGTGTGTGTGTGTTTAGTAGTATGCAACATTTTATCATATGACCGTCCCAGTGTTGAAAGCATTGGCTTATGACAGATAATGCTGTTTTTTCCTAGTGTTGCTTTTGGTAAATAAAGCAAGAATTTATGAAGCAAAACATTAAATATTGGAAAAGTTAGGCAAACCATGGTAAACAGTATCCCTTCTTACATATAAAAGCTTTATGAGAGACCATCTTTTTTTAAGTATTAATTTCAAATCTGATATCTAGGTCCCTTGACATGCTTGTTTATGTATATATATATATATATATATATATTTCTATATATATATATATATATATATATATATATATATATATATAGGAAGAGTCATTTAGAGCTTTGAAAATGTTTTGCATATGATGATTAGGTTACTTTATTGTTGTTTTTGAAAAAGATGCAACTATTGTCCTGAAGTATTAGTGATGACCCATATGAATTTATTACACTTAGGATGATGATACCAGGCAACAGTAGCTTTGGCTTTTCCCAGAACACCAATGAAAAACTGTTTCATGTCTAGAAATATCTAATCAGTACATTTTGGAAGTTCTTTTGAGAAAGCTTCATTATATTAAAAAAAAAAAAATGTTCATCATTTTACTTCTTCCAAATTGAATCTCATATAATGAGTTGTTTGTAAAACTGTTAGTCATAATAGAGGCTCATATGAACAGAATCCAAAAAAAAATTCCACATCCTATTTGCACATTAGACAGTTTGTTTTCTTTAAAGCCTGTCATCAACACTTCCATGCCTATCAGTGCATCCAGTTTTTGTGTGAAACAATTCCTAATTTGCCAGACACAAAATAGAATGGGTTTATCAACACATTATTACATAGAATTAGATATTCTAATTACACGATTCAGTTAATGAGAGCCATCCCCCTTCAACAATGCCACCATTTAATTTCATACAATTTTATTAAATGATTGTAGGCACTTGTAAGCAATGCCTCTTGCTTACTGGTACACAAAACACTACAGAAAAAAGAAATTTCAGTAACCCATGTTGAGAAATTTTGAAGCAAATTGTATCAAAGATTGACATTATACAATCATTATATTTTTTATGCTTCACATTTTTAAAACCTGAGTTATTATTTTATTATTAACATAGATTCAAATGGGAACAGAAATAGAACCCAAGATGGCTTCATGAAAATGAGCTCGTATGCTAAAAATGTATCCTATATAAGAAGGGTGAATTCACATTTATTCTTGCTTTTTTTATATATGGCGAGGCTAGGAGATAAAAGTAAGATCTGTTTGCTATTAAGTTTGTTGAGGAGAGATGGTGATATATTCTTCAGCAGGCAGCTAGATTTTACTTTGGTTCTACTGTAGATGATGTAAATATAAGTATGGTACAAATTTTGCCTGAGTGTATATGATTTACGTATATGTATATATTTTACCTAAACATATATAGCTTGTTAATTATGCTGTAATGTATATATCATTATATATGTTAACATGGATGTATCATACATTTTTATACTAGCTTATTGCAAAATGTTTAAAACACAGATCAGCTGTGTCTTTTTGCAGAACATGACTGGTAGATTAAAACGGACATGTTTTGTGAACTCACTTTAGGCAGATAAATGTAATTTATTAATTAATTAAAAATTATATTACTATAATATGGAGTTCAAATTGTAAAAATAATGAAAGCAAAATTTTGATTTTAATGTACTTTTTGAGACTTAGTGATCTGGTTATTTTTAATGTTCTGGTGATGAAATATAAATCTTGCTGAAATTTTAAAATTTGTGTTGGTGTATAGAAATCGATTGATTATGTTGGCATTCTAACTCCTAACATTAAAAATATTGTCATTTTTAACTAGAAGTGTAATAACATCTAAACATATTGTTTTTGTTGAGTCTGGAAGAATAGCCATGAGGCAAGACTGTGTTACTTTTCTAGTGTCTTTGTAGGCGGCTGGGTGGCGACAGCATGTCAAATGTTAAAGTTTATGTTAAAGTAATGTATTTTCTACTCAATCAAAAACTAACCAGGCGAGACATTTAAATCCATGGAATTCTTGTTTTATTTTTTAAATGGGTTTTTTGACAAAGTACATATTTGAGTTATTTCTGTGTACTTGTTATTTGTATTATTTGTATTTGATTTTTTTGAGAAAATTTGTTTTCAAATATTTATTTTCCTTTACTTTTGTTACCAATTTCAAAAGGTAAACAAAATTTTACTTTAAAGAAAAAAATTATATGTGTAAGGTAAGAAATGTTAAATTTGATTTTTCCTTTTATAATTCATAAATCATCTATGGTTTGGAATGACATCTTTTAAATTTAATGCAGTTTTAAAAATCCAATTTTATCTTACTTTTGTTGCATGATCATGTGAACAACCAGACATCACTTTTAACTATACAGACTTTCTTTTTTTTCTTTTCTTTTTTTTAATATCTGTAAATCCATGGCATGGTTAACCTGTTTGGGTACAAGTTTGAGTCTGCCATCAAATTGATAACTTTTGAAAACTGATCATGTAATAGTAAAATAATATTTATTGAGTAAACATGACAATATTACTGAATTTCTTTCTGTTGTCACAAGTAATTCATCTCGACATTTTTGTGTCTATCAGTGACATTACACATACAAGTTATAAACTTAATATGCAATGCCAGAAGTGCATTAGCATAACCCTTTTATGCACTTCCGAAAAAAAAATTCCAGAGTTTACTGATCAATTTTAAATTAAATGTCAAAGAAATGATTTCTTTAAATACCTTTTACTTATTTGAAATTTCAAAATAAAAGCATAATAGATGAAGTTAAATTGAGACTCGAAGTTAGATAGATTTGCATCAATGTTGTCAGCAATACACATCATAATAACTGCAGCAAACATTGTTTACTCATGAAACATAACTGATATGGCATGACACAGGTGATATCTATAAAAATAGGTAATAATAAGTTTTTTTAACTGAATTACTTTAATTTTTCAATTTTTATATAATCATTTATTAAGGTATTGATTTAGATGAAATCCATAGTATTTTTTTTTGTAATTCAGTAAAAAAAAAAATCACTTCTATGTTGAGATTTTAGATTGAATTAAATAACAAATGTGTCTCATGAGTCATGGTTCAGCACTGTTTATTTTGGTATCAAGTTGTTTATAGTATAAATACTTATTTTGGTATTACGTCTGTTGAATTAGTGGAGTGTGATGTCTGTAATATGTACAATAATTGTTATGTAGACAACACTGTTTTACTATTTGTTCATGTTTATCATTCATTCTCATAAGAATAAACTGTTTGCAGTTAAACATTAAACTTTTATTTATTGTCTGAAAGTGGAAGAACTGGTTAGATTCTAAATCTGTTCAGAGCATAGCAAAACTTAAATAAAAGGGTAATAAATGTTCCATCAACAATCATGTGGCAGTGAAAAAGTCACAGAATTCTTCAGATGAGATCTAAACATCAGTGTGCATCTGAAAATTGGTATGCCACAAGAGCTAGTTTCTTTGCAAGTGCTGATTGAAGTTAACACAATACATAGGTGTAAATCTTTGCCCAACTAGTCTTTTATCTGAGGTATACCCATTTCGCTTATAAATAATGTGTAATTTCTACAAGAATATTGCCTTACTATTTGATAAAAGGATGAAAAAGCTGAAATATCGTGATCAGCAGCTGAAAAGCTTCATTGAAAATAGCCAGAGAAATAAAAAGTACCAAACAAGAAAACAGTCTTTTTTGGTCTATTGACTTACGAAACCAAAATGACTAATAAGATCTTAACTTAGATTTTGTCAAGTGGGTTATTCTGATTAAGGGTACTTTGTTGTCAAATGGTCTTAATTGTAAGCTTAAGCATTGAAATGCCTCTCATGGCTCAAGTTGAAATCTGATTTCATGGCAGGTCCTGTTTTAGAGAAATTATTCAGTTCTATTACGGAAGGTCAGTTGCTTTTGCAAAGGATTCCCAGTTTCCTTCCTTATCCCTTATGTATCGCCTGAATATTAGCGTTTTTCGCATAAAACACATTTTCTCCATTCTAAACAAGTTCGAAGAAGATTGGATTCAAATGTGAAAGTTATAATAATACGAAGGAATTTCTGTGAGTTGATCCTGTGACCTAAATATTGGCTTTTCACGACATTTGAATTGGCTTTGTCCAGAGGATTATTCTGGGCTAGATTGGGCTAAAATTTGGTCCTCTTGTATGATATTCTAGTTTATTTATGATTTACCTTATTATTTAACCAACATATCCCATATGTAAATTTGACTGCTATTGTGAAGAGGTTCACATGTCTAGAGAAAAAAATGATTGGACAAAAATTTTAATGTGTTTGATGATGTTTTCCTTTGACTAAAATAAGTGACCTACATGTTGACCAAACAAGACCTGTATTCGAACTTGTTCCAAGTTTTGTCAAGATTTTTTAGCTCAGATGAGCTATTGCGATGGTTCACCGTCCGTCGTCTGTCGTGCGTCGTGCGTCGTGTGTCGTGTGTCGTGCGTCATGCGTAAACTTTTTACATTTTAATCTTCTCCTCCAAAACCACTGGGCCAAATTTAATGAAACTTGGTAACCATCATGCCTTGGCGAAGCCCTTTCAGATTTGCACAAATGAAGGAGTTGTGTCCCCTTGGGGCCCCACAAAGGGGGAAAGAGTGGAAAACTTTGAAAATTTTCTCCTCTGAATCTACAAGAGATATACCTTAGTTATTTCATTTATAACATCCTTAGGTCATCTATTTTCAGATTTGCACAAATGGTAGCCATGGGGCTCAAAACGGGGAAATTATAAGGCACTGAGTGGGGATTTTGATATCATTTTGATATATGGGTCAAGGTTATATGTTGAAAGGTCAAGGTCACAGCTGCAGAAGATGACATAAATTGCTAATTATCTTGAAAACTATTAAGTTTTTGTATTGGCATGTATATTAGAATATTGTAGGTTTTGTGACAATGATGATCATTTTGATATATGGTACAAGGTCATATGTTGTAAGGTCAAGGTCACAGCTGCAAAAGAAGACTTAAATTGCTAATTATCTTGAAAACTATTTAGTTTTTATATAGGCATGTATATTAGAATATTGAAGGTATTGACATGATGATCATTTTGATATATAGGGCAAGGTCATATGTTGAAAGGTCAAGGTCACAGTTGCAGAAGATGACTTAAATTGCTAATTATCTTGAAAACTATTAAGTTTTTGTATTGACATGTATATTAGAATATTATAGGTTTTGTGACAATGATGATCATTTTGATATATGGTACAAGATCATATGTTGAAAGGTCAAGGTCACAGCTGCAAAAGAAGACTTAAATTGCTAATTATCTTGAAAACTATTAAGTTTTTGTATAGGCATGTATATTAGAATATTGTAGGTATTGACATGACGATCATTTTGATATATGGGTCAAGATCATATGTTGAAAGGTCAAGGTCACAGCTGCAGAAAATGACAAATTGCTAATTATCTTGAAAACTATAAAGTTTTTGTATAGGCATGTATATTAGAATATTGTAGGTATTGACATGACGATCATTTTGATATATGGGTCAAGGTCATATGTTGAAAGGTCAAGGTCACAGCTGCAGAAGATGACTGAAATTGCTAATTATCTTGAAAACTATTAAGTTTTTGTATTGACATGTATATTAGAATATTGTAGGTTTTGTGACAATGATCATTTTGATATATGGTACAAGGTCATATGTTGTAAGGTCAAGGTCACAGCTGCAAAAGAAGACTTAAATTGCTAATTATCTTGAAACCTATTTAGTTTTTGTATAGGCATGTATATTACAATATTGTAGGTATTACGACAACGATCATTTTGATATATGGGTCAAGGTTATATGTTCAAAGGTCAAGGTCATATCATTATTTTGAAAGCTATTAATTTCATGTATAGGCATGTATATAAGAATATTGTAGGTATTGACATGACAATCATATATGGTTCAAGGTCATATATGATGAAAGGTCAAGGACATAGCTGCATTAGTATACTGAAATTGATTAATGATTTGGAAATTATTCATTGCACTACAGTTACTTCATGCATATTATATAAGCTACTTATGAATGAAATGTTAGTGGATATATTTCTGATTAAGTTTTGTGGGAGTTCTCAACTTGAGAAACTTTTAAAGTTTCTGTACGTAATATATTGTCTACTGCACTTTGCAAACAATATTGGACAAATCTTCAGGTGAGCGTTAAGGCCCATGGGCCTCTTGTTTTATTATAACATGTATTTATATTTTTTTCAGAAAATTTTACAAAATGTTTTGAACAAAGACACTATTTACACTGTTTACACACATACACACACACACACACACACACCACACACACACACACACACAAATATTCATCTTTCACTCTGGTTTTGTCACGATAATAATTTTTTGAGAATAATAATTACAACCCTACTATTTTTGTTCCAATAAAGTATTTGACCTCGACTTCATAAAGAAAATGTTTTACGTGCTGACGCCTACGACTTTTAACCGCGGATTGCGCGAAATTGTGTCAAACGTTGTGTAGTCTGAATTTGCGTACCGTTTGTCAAAATCAATTCAAAGGTGAAGGTAGATATGATGAATGAAAAACCTAAACTTCATACGCAAAAATATATCGCAAAATCAATTATGAGAATGAAAAGAACATGGAACTATGGGAAGTCAACTTCAGAAACGGTCTTGATTAGCCAAGGCTTGCAATATCCTTAAGTCAACAATTTAATTGTAAGCTGCTTGCTTCGTTAAAGAAAGTCTTCGTAGTGGGAACATTTTCTACCATATCGCATACCATACACCATACGCAAGAGAAAGGGGAATATTACTGCAAAAGTTGACAGTAGAAAAACTACAATCATCATGTTTGTCGTATAGCTTCAGATGTAACCTTCGTGGGTGTCATATTAGAGACGAAAGTCCCAATATGAAGCACAGGGGCTTTTATTTATTGATAAATCCCTTTTTCTGACAGATACCATCTTTTTGGCAAAAACCCTGGAAAAATATTTCTTCCAGGGTGTTTTGGCCAGAAAGATGGTAGGATAAATGACATTCACATATTCTCCAGATTTGGGATTATTAAGATACAGAACATCATATATATATATATATATATATATATATATATATATATATCTATATATATATATATATATATATATATATATATATATATATATATATATGTATGTATGTATGTATGTATGTATGTATGTATGTATTTTGAGTTGAATGATTTAGCGAGTTTTCTCCCAAATTTGACATTGTTTTGCAATAAACTTTTTTAAACGCATACTGTTGCTTTTAGAAGTAAAAACGATGTCATCTCCACTTGCAATTTAAGAGTGCAAAACCGAAGTGAGGTATGTTGTTTTATGCAAGCTGTATATTAGTACCTTATATACCATAACGACAAACATTCATTTATTTTATTTTATTATTTATTTATTTATTTATTTATTTAATTTATTTAAACAAAGAGGTACAAACGTTGACTACTCTTCGGAGCTTGCCCGTTATGAGCCCCGATAACTTAAAAAATATTTTCTTTATCTTATGTAAATGTATTTCGTGCATGCGTTGATCATATGACTAATTTTAGCCATTCACTTTCAGGAATTCTTTCAGAGGTAGGTTAGACCTATTGATTATTGATCAATCAATATAATAACTATTATTATTATTATATAATTATTATTATTGATATCATACAATGTTTTCTCTTCCAGAAAATGTAAATGAATGATATCATAAACAAACTTATTCCCTTATATTTTAGATGAAATATGGACAAGCAATATTACGTTTAACATTGAACACTTGCTGAACAGCTCGTTCAAGTACTTACTTCTAAACTTTATTAACCACTTGAGAAAAACATTTATTAGATATGATAGAGACTTATTGATAGAGGAAGGTTTCTTCATATTTATTTATATGAAACTTTTCAAGATGATTCATTCCTAGTTTCGGTTTTGAACATTTAAATGAAAACAACTATGATCAGCGATATATATACGCCTATATTCATTGCCAATATAGCTCGAAGAAATCTTTAAAGATAATTTTGAATTTCTGTATTTTTTCGCTTTTTATAAAAGATAAAGCATACTTTTAACTTGCAATTGCTTAACTATCACCGGTCACATATTTTACTTCTTCCTTTTGAATTAAGTTGACTTAAATCAATAAACATTCCTTACAATTATACATACTACAATACAAAGGTAATGCACACAAACTTACCTAACCGACCGATGACCCGGTACTTTTGTGTGTGCGTTGATCATACGATTCATTTTATTATACAATTATTTCTTTTCCAGAAAATGAAAATACACGATATTATAATTATTATAAGAAAATAACTTATTTTCCTATTTTAGTAGATAAAATATAGACAAGAAAAAATTAACGTTTAACACTCGCTGAACAG